>BQNB010007751.1:15228-92442 GCA_026074375.1 Tanacetum coccineum | reverse complement strand
GGGCGATATTATGAGCTTGTGTGCATTATTATCTTGTTTCAATCTTTAGATTTAGTTATTTTTGGTTTTCGTGCCTTCAAAATCTAACCCGGATTTTTGTGTTTAAATGTGTTAAAGTTTATGTTTTTAAGAAAGATATAGGCCTAAGATAACTAGTTGTGCAAGAAAAAGCAAGGTAAAACGTCAAAAAAGGTAAGTTTTTGGTGATTTTTGTTGAAAAAGTACGTTTTGTTTGAAGCAAGCAAAACATGTTTTGAAGGTAGCAAAATATGTTTGCAAGCGAAATGTGTAAGCGAAATATGTATGTTAGCAAAATATGACAGGTTGACCTCAATCGATTTATGTCATTTCTAGGAAACGAAACTCTGCTTAATTTTTCTTAGGTCAAGCGAAATATTTCTCAGGCGAAATATGTTAGCAAGCGAAACATGTCATCAAGAAATTTATGTTAGCAAGCGATTTGTAACAGGTTGCTAGTTCAAGCAAAATACGTAAATTTTGCAAAACGAAACTCTGTTCAATTTTTCATATTTCAAGCGAAACATTACATTGTCATATTCCAAGCAAAACATTACATCAAGCGAAACATTACATCAATCAGCAAAAGATTTTAATTTTATATGGTTTGTCTTACTTTGTAAAATCCCGAAACATTACATCAAGCGAAACATTACATCCATGAAATAATTAGATTTCTCAGTTTTAGTAAAGATTTGTAAAATCCCGTGGAACATAAATCTTAATCACCGACAACAACAACTCTTAACATAATCCTCCTTTATCACTGTTCGATCAACCTTTAATCATTTTACTTTTTAATTAGATCAAGATGTCTAATTTACACTAGTACAAATCTGGGATTTCGTCACACATGCTGTTTTTTGAACGGCCACACAATTAGATATTTATGTGACTAAATGTACTAGAATAAAATAAACAGCCACACTTGAACTTATTTTGTGTGTCCATTTCGGAATTTCATTGTCACACATTTGAATATTTATGTGACTAGAGGTAAGTGGTAATTTTTTGTTCATTATCACTTATAATTTGGACGTGACAGACCAAATAAGTTTGGAAACAGTAGTCACAACATATATATACAAATTTACAAAAATATGTCACGACAATTGAACAGGTACCAAAGATCCATATATGTCACATGAATAATTTGTATGTGGCTAATCATATAGTCAAGTTTGTCCCACACATTATTAAAAGTGACTGCTTTTTTTTGTTGAATATTCCACATATAATTTGAAAATGTGTGACACCTAAAAATAAGTTTGTAGCTTTAGGTCATATATACATTTAAAAGTGAATTGAATAATTCACACACTGAACAGTGTGACCTAATTCATATATGTCCACTAAACCATAGACATTCATATTAATGTAACCCAATACATATGGTCACGTAAGTTAATATGTGTATCTAAAGTTTAGCGTGTGTTTGCTTGCCAAGACCTAATATGTATAGTCACATTTAATTGTAGCATAATCGTGTGACTATAGGCTTTACAATAGTCACACCATATCCCTTCAAAATAATAAAATTTCCCCCCTTTTAACATTTCACTTGTCCCGCCTCTATTTTTCGCCAAAATCAAAACCTCCCTCCAACACAACACATTCTTCACGGATCTAAAAACATTTCATTCATTTCTCCTTTTGAGCGGGATTTTCCCCCTGTTTTTTTTCACCTTGATTTTTTAAGTTTTTCTTTCATTTCACCTACACCACATAAACATAAACTCTATATCACTTCTTACATGATTTCGATTGACGGCTTGAGTTCAAAAATCTCCAACAATTAGGTACACAATCTTTCTCTAATATCCATTTAATCATAACAATCTTTCTCTAACATCCATTGCCGTCTATGTCTGACTCTTAATGCTTCAGTATTCAAACATATTATAGCGAATCCTCATTTTCATTCACTTGTTATGCTTTTTTTAAAAAAGATATCTTTTCAAGTTTATTATTAACTGCTACTCGTATTTTGTGTGTTGTACACGATAGGAAACTCGAAGGTTCAGAGAGATGGTGGTATATGAAATTAAAGGCTATTGCATATGGAAAATCGGATCTATTGCTTTTATCTAGTGTGCAGGTAAGGTGTTGATATTACTCAAGTTAAAAGTGTAACCCTATAATGAGATTTTATTAGTTGAGTTATGTTAGTATTCTAACACAACTAGATTTTGTTTCCAAATTTTTTAGTTACGAATATTGAATTGGTTTTTTTTGTTTTTGAGAATCTGATTAAATAGCGTCTGTATGAGTGTGCTTTAAAAGTCAGCAAGTGATAGTAGATTATCACAATCATAAAATAATAAAGATAAGCATCGCAGAAGATTTGTGTATTCCTGCACTGTTGTTGATGTTGAAAATTATGATTGTACTCATATTCTTTGATATGGATTGAACAACAATGAGGTTATAATTGATGTGTTTGATCTTGGTGGTGGTTCCTTTTATGTTTCTATTATAATCATCTTTTGCGTTATTATATGCATATTCATATTTTTAGAATTTACTTTGTTTTGCCTTTCTCTAGATATTCTCTTATAACAGTTGCCCAATTATTAGTTTTTGCGTAACACGACTTTATGAGAGCGCTCGACCTGCACTCATATGGCCTTGGAATGATATCAATTATTGGAAGGCCCTTTGTCATCCTAAGGGCCGCTCCAGGCATTCTTTCAATGTGACCCCTGATTGGTAACAAAGGTTCAGACCTGGTTTTGTAACTTTTTAAGCCTTATTTACTTCTTATTGTCATTCTTCAAGCGTTTATCAATGCGATTTTAGAGGATGCCTTTTCGATGATTTATTAGTTTAAGGAAATGAGCTCGATACGAATCCTTTTCTTTTTTAGATACTTTTGTATTTAACTGAAATGCTATAGAATAGATGTTTGAATAATTTTTTTCTAATAGATATGATGTGCGTTTCTGTTCGTCACTAACTCACCTTGCTTTTTGTTTCTAGTTTATTTTTTTTATAGAAGACATGATCAAAAATGAATTTGATAAGCATAATATTATAGTCGCGGAACTTATTCAGTTTTGTAATATGTAGTACACCAAAAAATTTATGTTTTATCGTGCAGCTACTGCTTACCTTTTATTTGAATATTATTTTCTCGAGTTAGGTTGATATTTCATTTTCCTTTATGTAGACAAAACAGACTGATATGTTATTTAACTAATCTTTTACCTTCCAAAAACTCCAGCTTACTACAGGGGAGCTATTGGAATTTTGTTGGTGTACGATGCTACTAACGAATCCTCTTTTAACAGTAAGAATTTCTTCCATGTTATATTAATATCAGCTTATCGCTTCACAATTTCCCTATTGGTTAATTGATTATTACATCATATATGCATTAGAGAGTCTTTAAGATTGCGTATGCTTCTTTTTTTAAATAATAACTTTTAACATTCTTAAGAATGGTAAGTCGTTAAAAATGAACTTAATAAGGTTGTATTAGAACATAAAAATAATCAATAACATTTTCTAAACCGGGTGTTTGGGATTGCTTATTTCTGAAAGGGACAAGCAGCCTAGAGTGTTTGGATAAAACAGATTTCCTCCACTTATGTGCTTAATTTAGAACAAAATGAACTATCCGGTAAAATAACCTTTTACGGTGTACTTTTATCAAAGCACTTATATGATCTAAAATCATAATTACTCTTTTACCTTCATATCTAATGTAAAACACTCACGAAAATACATCTATCGGACACTCTAATTATTATCTTTTCCAAATCTTATTGCAGCGTTAGCAAATCCAACTGAACTATAATGACTACACTTATATATCGGATACTAAATCTTCTTCTCGTGTTTTTATCAGAGACATAATCGAGACAGTTTCCCGTGGTGGTGCAGCTACGTGCAGGACCTAGCAGCGGTGAACTTGAAGGTGAGTGAGATTTCTTTCCTTCCCGCATTGTATTTATGTGACAACGTATCTTCTAAATTCGCCTTTTTTTAACTTTTGGTCTTCGCTTTTGTTTTGAACTTCAAGGGGGAAAATATGGAAACAAATTCTTCATAGCGCTGGAACAAAGATGTTTTTATGCTTCTTAGGAAACAGTCTGAAAATGAACTAATCAAAGATTGGCACACACGCCTTACATCAGTAATGAGATGGTTCAGAATGGTTCAGTAACGAGGTTAAGGTTTTAAACCTAGCGAAACACATATATATAATATCTTAAAGTGCCTTTCTCCTATTATCTCACATATAGACATTGAAACAGGTGATCATAAAGTTGGACAGGTTGATAGATGGTTTTAATTTGACGATGAACAAATGAATACTGATAGGACATATCAATCTCTAAAGGTAACACTAAATCTATCCGTTTTAAGTTGATCCTTTATTCACACGTAACCCAAACTCCTCCGAACCTCTCTATTATTTTCAACAGTAAATCATAGATCATGTTGGACCTATGATCCAACTAAATCCGCAATTTAATCTTTCGTATTTATTTTATATTACAGGAGGGAGATCAATCAGTATTGATTAATGGACACGAGGATATGCCTGCAAATGATGAAGATACAGCAATGAAAGTAGCTGCCAGTTAGCCTGTATCCATTGCCATTGATGCTCGAGGTCTGATTTCCAGTTTTACTCTAAAAAGCTGATTACCACAGTTTCAAAGAACAGACGCGTGTCTCATATTGTTTAAACTATTATTTTATGTAGAGTAATTTCAAAACGGAATGACTAACGAGAACACTGAAAATTTGAGTGGCGTGCTACAAGGTTATCCCATTGAGACTTCAGTCCACACAATGAGTATTTATTGCTATCACAGTGTGACTACATGTTATTCTTGATAAGGTTTTTACAAGGATTATGAACGCTATACAATGTCTTTTATTAATGTTAAGTTTTTGATTTTGATTTCAGTTTTGTACGAGAGAGGAGCTCCCATGTAAGGTCGATCGTAAAGTAAAGCTAGATGCTGAATCTGCACAGAACTTTAAGGAAAAAAATGATGACGCGTACTCATGCTACATTGTAGATATAATATGAGAGTTGTTTTGTAACCAACGGTAAGTTAAAAATGCACATGATATCTAATGGTTAATAGCAACTAATGTACATAATCTATAATGCTTCTATCTTTTATAAACAGTAGTAGCCTAGCTGATATGATTGTAACTTGGGTAATGTATATGATGTCTTATGGTTAACAACATGTTGTTCTATGTTAGAAGCCGGCCATAAATTGTCACTATAAATAAGCCCCGCCGCAACGCGCGGGTACATCATGCTCGTTATTACTGTTCGAGCATTGAAGGTTAGTGTTGCCAAGCTACGTTTAATATTGTTTAAAGAATAAGATGTTAATACTGCCGAGTATATTAGTACTGTTATAATATTAAAACAATATAAAAGTTAAAACTGTTTGGCACAAGGAATGGTATTGCATGTTGTGATTTAATGCTGCCATGGTTCGTGTATATTACTACTGCTTTTTGGGCTTTATTGCTACAGTTGGGTGATACGAGCCTAACTAGAAGTTAATACTGCCAGGCTTAAGAAGTTAGTACTGCTAGCAGAAGTTAGTACTGCTAGCAGAGTTATTACTGTTGGCATATTGTTAATACTGCTAGAGTATTAATAATACTGCTAAAGTATTAATAATATTGCTGGCGTTTTAAGTGTTTTCATTAGGAAATGGACTTATATGTGAGTTTTAGCGTACGTGCTTTTTCATTACTTGCATAGGATAGATTTATTTTATCAAGTCTAGAATTTTAGAATGTTGTGATTATTTACACTTTCTTCTGTAAAACTAAAACTTCTGTTTATGTCATCATTGACAGGTATTTTACACTAAGGTAATTACAGTATTACTTTACCCATATGGCAGTTGCCACAACTTTATTAGTTAGGTTGCACAATTTTTTATTTTTTTTTATCGGCGTATTGTAGAAATGGTAACGTATTCATAATTCATATTGATCTATTCTTAATACTACAAGCTACAAGCATACATGACCATAAAGTTTTATTTATCCGTTTTTTAATTTAGTTCAGGTCCACGTCCTATTTGTTTGCATGCACAGTTCAGGTCCAAAGGTTTATGTGATTTTGTCTGGTAGTTTGGTTGGTACATATATGTATACTGTGTTAATGGTACATTTTTTTTTATTCGTACAAACTTTTTTAGGTCTAATTTTAACTTGAGAGAATCAGAGTATCACTAGGTATTGGAATGAAAGTCTATGCGTTCATCATCTATGCTTGCATTTTCACCCTTGACTCAATTGCCTTAAATGGGGGTGTAGCTTCATATGGTAGATGCGGAGCTTCGCATTGCATGCGTGAGGACAGGGTTTGTTTCAATGCACTTTTCCATTATTTTTTTGTTGTGTGCCTAAATATTATAAATGCCACACAAAACATTAAAATTCATGGGCCATTGGTATGAAACAATAGTCACATAAAATAACATTTACTTGAATTTTTATAAAAAACATTATGGACACACTTATTAAAACACTTTTTAGCCACTTTTTCTTTTGGTTTCTTTGTATGGATCCTAAAAAATTTAACAAAAATAAAAACATGCTTTGTGTGTCTATATATTACAAACGCCACACAAACTTGAATGAAAATTTCCACTTGTGACATTTATTGGTTGATATGATCTTTTGTCACAACAAAATACACATTCACTTGACTTTCTTTTTTTTTAAACAAAACTTTTTTGTCACACTTTTTTATTACACTTTTGGGCCATTTTGGTTAAATTGTATGTGGATAATCCCTAAAAAATCCTGGCTTTGTGTGACTAAAATATATCTACCTAAATATTACAAAAATAAGGTCCTCCACAAACAACAATTTCATGTGACCATTTGTTGGTATGAACATTAGTCAAATAAATACACAGTTACTGATTTTAAAAAGCATTTATGGTCACACTTATTAAGACTTTTGGCTATTTTTTTAAATTATATGTGATAACTCCAAAAAAATAAACAAAACACCGTTCTTGGTGTGACCTAAATCATCACAAAAAAAGTCACATTTATTATATAGTCATGTGGGCCACCACAGGACTGGAATTAGTCACACAAAAATACCATATACTTGAATAAATCCTCTCAATTGTCACATATATTATTATATTTATGTGGCAAGGATGAACAATAGTTACTCTAAATACACATTTGTGAGCCTAATAAAGTTTTTCAATGGTCACTAATACTGATTATTCAAAACAAAACTTCGTGCCTAATTTGTTACACATATTCGGGTTTTTGGTCACTCTTTTTCAATGGAAATAGCTTACAAATCTCAACAATGTGTCAACGTAGGAGAACTACTGGTTTGGCGAGACCCTTCCTTTAGTGACAACAACAAAAATAACGTTTATTTTTGTGTGTCTAATTGCATATAGTCACACATTTTTGGTTTTGGGAGTATGTAGAGTGAACCAATACCACTTTTTGTACCAGTGTTAGCAGAACACATCATTGTTACTGGAGCTGAAACCGTCCTCTAATGCTTGAGAAATAAATGTACGATTCATGGGCAAGTCGTATACGTTTATTCATCAAAGGAAAGAAACATGGTAGGATGATGCTTTATTCAATCGATAATGGTCCATTGGTCTATCCAACTGTTGAAGAAGATGGACATTAGAGACTAAGAAATATTTTAGTATCACTGATGCATAACAACTTCAAGTGATTTGTGATTCGTTCAAGGCAAAAAATATTCATTCGTCAGGTCTCCGGCAGATATGTATGAACTTGTTATTTATCAAGAGGCAGCCTTAGGGCATTTATTTAAGATAAAGGTCAAGCTTCTATTGAATTGAAAGGCACTGAACTATCATACCAAGAACGTGAATGCAGATTGTATAGCTTGTTTGATAAGTTTTGCGTCCGTTTAGGGTGAAATGGTGAAACTTGCATGAGATATTACTGGATAGAGATTCTCTACAGCTGTGGATCAATAAAATGCATACTATTAGGATGCAATTGCAGCCCCAAGTTCAAGTTAATATAATACCAAGTTTTCGAATGCTACTTCACACCAGAATAGAGCGAGCAAGTTTGTCACTGATGTGAAGTTAGCAAAGAGTTTGTATACCACCAACTATGATCAGTTGTATGCATACCTTAGTCAACATGAACGACATGTTAATGAAGTACGTCTCATGCGTGAAAGATATCCAGATCCTCTTGCATTGGTAGCCAACTCTCAGACTTTATTCAATCCCTCTCAGTCTCCACAACATTCAGGTCCTGTAATGCATCCACCTCCTCAACAATTCACACCAGTTTATGCTGCACCTATTCATCATCAACAACATCATACTCAAGTCCATCCACAACAACAAATAGTTTCTCCTCAACAATACATATCTCCATCAGTAACACAACAACCTCAAGCTGAATTTCCTCAAATGGACTCTGCTCTTACTATTCCTATGTTTCAACAAGGAGAAGATCCGATTGAATGCATCAACAAAGCAATGGCATTTCTGTCTGTTGTGGCTTCAAGGTTTCCATCATGAAAGAATCAACTCAGAATGTCTTCTAATCCACTCAATCAGGCTACCATTCAAGATGGAAGAGTCATAGTTTAACAAGTTCAAGGGAGACAAACTCAGAGTTTTGCTGGAAATGGAAACAAAGGAAGTGCTAAAAATTCAAGGGGAAATTATGCAGCTAGTCAACTAAGAGTTGTGAAGTGTTATAACTGTCAAGGGGAAGGGCATATGACGAGACAGTGCACTCAGCCAAAGAGGCCAAGGAATACTGCATGGTTTAAGGAGAAATTAATGTTAGCCGAAGCTCAGGAAGCGGGTCAGATTTTGGATGAAGAGCAACTTGCATTTTTAGCAGATCCTAGAATCAAAGATACTCTAGTTGCTCAGCAAACAATCCCTCAGAACTCAACCTTCCAGACTGGAGATTTGGATGCTTATGACTCAGATTGTGATGATTTATCCTCAGCTAAAGCTGTTCTAATGGCAAATCTGTCAAACTGTGATTCTGATGTCCTCTCTGAGGTACCATATTCTGATTCTTATCCGAATGATATGCTCAATCAGGATGTGCAAGAGATGATGTATTCTGAACAAACGCATATTGTTGATTTTCCAGATAATGAGATACACATTGATAGCAATATCATTCCTTACTCTCAATATCTACAAGAGACATAAAATGCGGGTATTCAGGATACTAATTCTTCTGAATCAAATGATTTATTGGTTCTATCTTTGGTTGAACAAATGACTGACCACGTAGCTAATTTAGATAAGGAAAATCAGACAAATAAAATGGTAAATGAATCTTTAACGGCTGCGCTTGAGAGATATAAAGAACATGTCGTCATTTTTGAACAAAGAATTAATGTTGATTCTAATAACCGTGATAAAGTAATTGATTCTCAAATGGATGACCTAATTTAGACGAGAAATGTAATGTTTGCGGCTTTTCAGCAGGAGATCGATACACTCAAAGAAACTCTTTCTAAAAATGTCAAAGAAAAAGAATCTTTATCTAAAACTTTAACTGTTTTCAAAACAGAATCTAAAGAAAAAGAGTCTAAATACATTGACAAAGAAATTGTTTTGGAGAAACAAAATAAAGAATTGGAAAATATTATTTGTAAGATGTATCGATCTATGCAAGCAATGTATATGCTCATGAAACCACAAGTTTTTTACGATGACACTCACAAACAAGCTCTTGGTTATCAAAATGTGTTCCATCTGAAAAAAGCTCAGCGGATTAAACCAACATTATATGATGGTAGTGTTATTGCTAAAGAACATGCTGTGATTTCTGTGATTGATGATGAGGAAACACTGATTTTGGAAGAAGAGAGTCGATCAAAGATGTTTGATAAACAAAATGATCCAATTTCAATCAAAAATAAAATTAATATTTCTCCAATTGATTATTCAAAGTTGAATAAGATAAAATAAGATTTTGGTAAACATTTTGTTACTCAGAAAGAATTATCTGCAGAACACGCTTTTTGGTTAAAACATTCTAACCATACTTTTGTCAATTTTGATGTTTCACATACACCTGTTAAAGTGGAAGCTCCTCATGAACTTCCTATGGCAAGTTTGGTCAATGAAATCCTTAAAAAGCTAAGATCTCATCACAATACAAGCTCTTGGTTATCAAAATCTGTTCCATCTTAAAAAAGCTCAGCGGATTAAACCAACATTATATGATGGTAGTGTTATTGCTAAAGAACATGCTGTGATTTCTGTTATTGATGATGAGGAAACATTGATTTTAGAAGAAGAGAGTCGATCAAAGATGTGCACACTCTTCTCTCTGATCAAAACAAACAAGCCATCCCCCCCCCCACCAAACAACAATAAAAATACTTCATAACTCCTAGCCTTCTCACCATCCGCGCTCTCCTACTTATCCAAAGTCCCCTGCTAAGATACCCACAATAACCGGACTAAATTGCTAACCCTATCTCTCCTGTCTACCTCCCCCACGAAACCCGGACAATACTCACCTCGCCCCACCACGCTAAACACCGCCTTTTACTGGTCTAAAACCAAATCTCTTTCCCGATATCATCTTCAATACGACCCCCCCTATTAGCCTAACAACTATTCAGCCCCACCTGTCCTCCCCTCCCACACCCCCCTCACCCATCTGTCTCACATACGTGCCCACATCCCTCCACGATCTCGTGAACTTCCTAAGGTGAGTTTGGTCAATGAAAGCCTTAAAAAGCTAAGATCTCAACTTACCATGTTTGACAAAGTTGTGAAAAATAGAACCACATCCGATGCTATTACAGCAGGTGAATAGGGTTTTGAACATACAAAAGCATGTTTTGTAACTGAATTAATTCCATTTATAAAAGTTTTAAAAGACACATTTAATGCGTTTGATAAAACTCTTTTAGATGAAATTACTGAAGTTCAAAGTGTTTTTAACCAAATGAAAGATGTTGTTGATAAGTGTTCTGTCGATAAAAATTATTTTGAAATTCAAATCAAACAACTTCGTATTGATAATGATCAACTCTTGAACCAAATCATGTTTCAAGAAATTATGCATATTGCTATGACTTCTATTGATAATGTGGATGTGAATATGTCAGGTGTGAATGAATACTGTAAGTATCTGGAACTTGAGACTGAGCTTCTCAAAAAGAAAGATTTCGTTGAAAAAGATGTTTTCGATAAACTTGTCAAAGGTTATTCAACATTAGAAAAGCATTGCATTTCTTTGGAACTTGCAACTCAACAATCAAGAAATTATTCAAAATGAAAATTCTGGTGCAAACCAAAATGCTCTTACATTTAATCAATTATTTGAAATAAATGAATTAAAAGCTCAATCACAAGAGAAGGACATTGTCATAATGAAATTGAAGGAGAAGATTAAATCTTTGAGTGGAAAAGCTAATGTGGAAAATGTAAAAATGGACATAGATGAAATGGAAACAATCAACATTGAGTTGGAGCATAGTGTGGCAAAACTACTTTCTGAAAATGAAAATTTAAGAAAAGAACAAGAGCATTTGAAATCAATTTACAAAGACCAGTTTGTTTCAATTAAAAAGACACGTGTTCGATCAAAAGAACACAGTGACTCTCTAATTGCTCAAATCAATGCAAAGTCTGTTGAAAATTCGGATTTAAACACTCAACTTCAAGAAAAGGTTTTTGCTATTGCAACATTGAAAAATGAATTAAGGAAACTTAAAGGAAAAAATGTTGTTGATACTGCTGTTTCAAAACCTTCTGCCGATGGAACCACTAGCCCCTAAGTTGTTGAAAAACAAGGATGCTCATATAGATTATATTAAGCACACTAAGGAAAATGTGGACATTCTTCAAGAACTAGTCGAAAATGCTAGAGCTTTAAGCCCTCTTGATAGTAATTTAGACTCGGCCTGTAAGTATGTTCAAAGAATTCAGGAATTGTTAGTCTATGTTAAAGAGACATGCCATTGTCTATCACAACCTAGTGAAAAGTTAGTGTTTGTTACACCAATGAACAAGGACAAAAGAGTTAGATTTGCTGAACCGATCACATCATCGAGCAATGTTCCCAAACAAACTAATTCTCTTATATCCCGAGACTCTAACAAACCTTTGTTGCATTCTACAGGAGTAAACTGTTCTACTAGTGCTAGCGGATCAAATCCTTCAGGCAACAGAAAGAACAATAGGATCATGCAATCATCAAGTAGCAACAAGATCAATAAAGTAGAAAACCAATCTAGTAGCGTTAAGTCTAGGAAGAATAAAATGAATCATGTTGAAAAAACTGAATGTAATGCTCATGTCATGCAATATGTATTAAATGTGAATTCTGTTTCTAAACCTATCAGTAATGCACTTGTTAAGCATTCTGTGAGAAATGCAAAATTTGAATCTTTGTGTGCTATCGGTTTATTATGTGGAAGGGTTAAGACACAACTTATTTTCTGTGGGACAGTTTTGTGATTCTGATCTCGAAGTAGCTTTTCGCAAAACTCTGCTATCTTTCGTGATTTAGATGAGTTGATCTACTTGAGGGGATCAAGGGCGTTCAAATCTATAAACTTTAATTCTGGAATATTTGTTGCTTTCACTCCTTTTATATGTCTTGTCTAAGGCCTTCTCTTAAAAGACCAAGTTTGTTCTGTGGCTAAAGATTATTTCATTTAATACTTTGTTTATATCAACGCTCTTGCTCTTGCCAAACAAGGTCTTGTCCGAGGACTTTTAAAATAAAGTATTAGAAGGATCACTTGTGCTCTGCCTGTGCTCTTGGTAAAAGCAAGAAAAACTCCCATAATCCCAAATCCAAAGACTTCACTCAAGAGAAACTCTATCTGCTGCATATGGATCTTTGTGGGCTAATGAGGATTCAAAGTATCAATGAGAGAAAATACATACTGGTTATTGTTGACGATTACTCTCGGTTTACATGGGTGAAATTTCTACGGTCAAAGGATGAAGTTCTGGCGTTCGTGATCAAATTTTTGAAGATGATTCAAGTTCGTCTCAATACAATTGTTCGCAATATCCGAATTGATAATGGCACTAAATTTGTCAATCAGACACTACGTGAGTATTATGAAGATGTTGGAATTACTCATCAAACATCAGTTGCTCACACTTCACAACAAAACGGCGTTGTCAAAAGACGAAACTGTACTCTAGTGGAAGCTGCTCGCACCATGTTAATCTTCTCAAAAGCTCCATTTTTTCTCTGGGCAGAAGCCGTTGCAACAACTTGCTATACCCAAAATCGATCTCTAATCCATAAACATCACAACAAAATACCTTATGAACTTCTTCATGGTCAGAAACCTAACTTATCCTATCTTCATGTCTTTGGTGCTCTCTGCTATCCCACTAATGACGGTGAAGACTTGGGTAAGTTAAGACCTAAAGCTGATATCAAAATCTTTGTTGGTTACGCTCCTGCAAAGAAAGCATTCAGAATCTACAACAAACGGACCAGAATGATTATTGAAACCATCCATGTTGATTTTGATAAGTTGACTGCTATGGCTTCTGAACAATTTAGTTCAGGACCCGGGCCTAATCTTTTGACTCTTGGAACAATCAATTCAGGACTCGTGCAAAATATTCCTTCTTCAACACCATATGTTCCACCAACGAAGGACGAGTGGGAAACACTGTTTCAGCCTACGTTTGATGAGTACCTTAATCCTCCACCATGTGTTGATTCTCATGTTCCTACAGAATTGGCTACAGAACCTGCTGTTTTAACCGGTACACCTTCCTCAACTACAATTGATCAAGATGCATCGTCAACAAGTACCTCACAAACAACTCTAGAAACACCATCTCCTATCATTCCTCTAAGTGTTGAAGAAGCAGATCACGATATTGAAGTGGAACACATGGATAATAATTCTACCTGTGATATTCCAATTCCAGAACCCAGTTCTGAAGAATCCTCCACTCATATTATTATTCTAAATAATGTGCACTCTTTAAGCCAAACACCTGAACACATAAGTAGATGGACCAAAGATTACCCGATTGACAATGTTATTGGTGATCCTTCTAGACCGTTCCCCACTCGATATCAACTACAAGATGAAGCCCTATTCTGCTATTTCGATGCTTTCTTTTCTTCAATCGAACCAAAGAGTTATAAAGATGCATTGACTGAATCCTCTTGATATGAAGCCATGCAAGAAAAACTCAATGAGTTTGAATGTCTTGAAGTTTGGGAGCTGGTACCTCGCCTAGATCAAGTTATGATTATTACTTTAAAGTGGATCTTTAAGGTAAAGATAGATGAGCTGGGAGGTGTGTTGAAAAATAAGGCTCGTCTGGTAGCGAGAGGTTATCATCAGGAAGAAAGCATAGAATTTGAGGAATCTTTTGCTCCAGTTTCACGACTCGAGGCCATCCGTATCTTCATAGCTTTTGCTGCTCATATGAACATGGTCGTCTACCAAATGGATGTGAAGATTACGTTCTTGAATGGCATTCTACGTGAGGAGGTCTATGTTAGTCAACCGGATGGGTTTGTAGATCCAGAGAATCCCAATCACGTGTATAAGATTAAGAAGGCTCTTTATGGGTTAAAACAAGCTCCATGCGCTTGGTATGATTTGCTCTCGTCATTTCTACTCTCCCAGAAGTTCACCGAAGGCACCGTCGATCCAACATTGTTCGTCAAGAGGGAAGACAAAGATATATTATTAGTAAAAATTTACGTAGATGATATTATATTTGCCTCAAATAAACATGATCTTTGTGAAACATTTTCAAAAGTCATGTGTTCAAAATTCCAGATGTCGATGATGGGAAAACTATCATTCTTTCTTGGACTGCAAATTTCACAAAGTCTCAGAGGCATCTTTTTAAACCAATCCAAATATGCTCTTGAATCTCTTAAGAAATATGGTATGGAAACCTGTGAACCAGCAGGCACTCCAATGGTGGAGAAATCCAAACTGGATGAAGATCTACAAGGGAAAGTCGTTGATGCTACACGTTATCGTGGAATGATCGGTACCCTTATGTATCTCACATCTAGTAGACCAGACCTTGTATTTGCTATGTGCATGTGTGCCCGGTATCAGACAAAGCCTACCTAAAAGCACTTACATGCGGTTAAGCGAATCTTTTGATACCTACGCAAAACCATTAATATGGGTCTATGGTATTCGAAGAATTATTGCATTGCTCTAACAACTTTTGCAGATGCAGACCATGCGGGTTGCCAAGATACCTAAAAAAGTACGTCTGGAAGTATGCAGCTACTGGGTGAAAGACTAGTGAGTTGGTCATCAAAGAAACAAAAGATCACATCCATATCTAGTATAGTGTCTGAATACATCACCCTATCCAGATGTTGTTCTCAAATACTTTAATGCGATCACAACTAACGGACTATGGCCTTGTATTTAACAAAATACCACTGTACTATGATAATAAAAGTGCCATTGCTTTATGTTGCAACAACGTCCAACACTCCCGAGCCAAGCATATTAACATCAGACATCACTTCATCAAAGAGCAAGTGGAAAACAAGGTGGTTGAGCTGTATTTTGTCAAAACAGAGTATTAGTTGGCAGACATTTTTACCAAGCCTTTACCAAGAGAACGACTTGACTTTCTCATAAAAAAGCTTGGAATGCAAAGCATGTCTCCTGAGACTTTGAAAAAGTTGGCAGATGAAGAGGAAGATTAATGGTGGTACTCTCTTCACATATCCTGTATCATATGTATATAAGAAAATCAAAAAAACCCAAAAAGATATTTCATTTTATATAAATTTTTCAAAAAAGAAAATACAAAAATATAAAACCTATAAAAGAAAATAAAAATTAAAAAAATCAAAAAATATAAAAATATGGTATTAATGACATGTCTTCTGAAAATTGATAACATTTACGGCCTTAGAAATGTCATTTAATTATGATACGAGGATGTAAATGAAGTTCGAGCAGAAGTTACAAAAGATTTCAAAACATGTCAATGGCTTGCTATTATTTCAGATAGTAACATGGTCTTCAATTTAAAGGCAAATATTTCGCCAAAAAAAAACTTGACCTCACAACAGGAAATTAATTTTTCTCGGAAATGAATTACTTCATATTCATTCAAAGGCTTGTGTTCACTTTGCAACACAACCCGTTCTATCTAGTCAAATAAGTGTACGTCGCAATGCATTTATTTATGTAAAACGAGAGAAATCTTGTTTTTATCGGTGTTGTTTTTTGAAAAATAATTAAACATATCAGTTTCTCATCTGAAAAGATTTTAAAAGAACTTTCTATCGCTCAAACAATGTCTACAACTCTTTAAATAGAAAACGGGACATTATTTGAGGGGGAGAAATAGTCAAAATTCTTTCAAAAATGATTTTTCAAAAAGTCACCTTGGAATAAAAAGGGAAAAAGTTTTTATCAATAACGGATTATCAATTAAAGGGGAGTTAATGTAATTTTAACACAATTGTTCTTAAAATGTTATTGGTTTTATCTTTCAGGGACTAAATGGCAAAATCTAGGAATGTGATCCAAAGTGTAAATCTTTGACGACTTAATGTGCCATTTCTAATAAAATGTTAGACTTAGTAACAAGTTTAAAAGAAAAATAGAAGGCACAAGAAACTACAAGGACCAATCTTGCCATTTTATTAAAATTGGCCAGTTGAGGGTACATGTTTCACTCGAAACACTCAAACACACACTTATACAAATCCAAACACCCCCAAACTCTCTTGTGTAACATTTCGCTTGATTCAAACTTAAAATCAAAACTCATTTTTAAAGCAAAATGTGCACATCTACTCATTCATAATTCATTCCTCATCATCTAGGTAAAACGAATTAGCTTAAATATATTTTTTGCACTTTTAATCAATGAAAAACAAAACAGGGTTCATAAGAATAAAGTTGAGGTTTTTGTCTAATTTGTTGAGGGGTTTTGATCAATAAGGTGCATCTTAGATGCGTGTGAAACAGGTTTTGATATAACTCAAGCATTTGTGAGATATGATAATTTTTGTAAGATGAATAAAGCAAAACATGTGTAATCAGTGTGTTTAGTTGTGGGTTTGTGTTTATAAGCAGTATAATAAGATTCTCATGCCTTTGGAAATAGTTTTTGTCCCTTAGGATCACTCTTACTTGGAATTGTAGCGTCTTAGGCTCGAAAAGCTCAAAAATGGTACTTTGAATCTTTGTGAGATGTGCTTCATGTGTTGGTTAACTGTTTCATGTCCCTATGTGGTTGTTTTGAGTCTCCTGGATGTCACTTATGCATGATTAAAGTGTTTCTCTTTTAAGACCCTTACGTATGAAAGATTTCGAGCTCAAATGTTGTGTTAAACTTGTTGTAACTAATTCTGTGAGATTCTGGTTTGATTTATGATGATTGTTAAAAATTCTTATAGGTTTTTAATTAGTAAGACCTATGTTAAGTATTGATGAATGAAGCGAAAAATGTTAAGGTTTGAATGAAGCGAAGCATGTTTATTTCGAATGAAGTGAAACATGTTAAGCTGGAATGAAGCGAAACATGTATGACCTTTTCCAAGGAAACAAGTTTCACTTATTCTGAGCGGAACATGTTTTAACTTGTTCTGAGCGAAACATGCAAGCGAAACATGTAAGACAATTTCATGCGAAATATAACAGGTCACATTCCAAGCAAAATATGACAAAATATAAAATGAAACTCTGCCCAAATTTTTTAAAAATTTGTGTAATACTTGCTTATGGTGTCATATTTCATAACTTTCTATGCTTGAATGTTCATGATGTATAGTTTTGATACATATAATAATATAACGATGATGAAATTCCTAAACTACCCTTGAGGACAAAGGTAGTAAGAAAAATCACACGAAAATATCCTACGTAAATTTACCGGTAAGTGATTACCGGGTCGTTTTCCCAAAGACTTATGAAATTGAGACCTCGTTTGTTCTTTGGACAATGACTTGAATTGGTTCGAAGATGATTGTTTTCTAAAATCCTAATAGAGAACAAATAAAAGCACAATTAAAGCTAACTACGAAAAAACGTTAACGGGATTTAGAAAACGTAACAAATAAGCAATTGAACTAAAATTAATCCCTAAATGATTTTCTAAACTTTTTCTAATCCTAAATGACTATTAAAAAGAAAATGCTAAGGAAATTCTAAAACGAGAGTGATTAAAGCTTAAAAACGAAGAAAACGAGAACGGAGATCGAATCCCGTTCTTTAAAAAGTGAATTTTCAAAATATTAACCCTACGGAAGTAAATTTCAACATAAGCCTAGAATCTGATAAAAGAAAATTTTATAAAAAAGAAAATTATTTTTTTGATTATTTTTCTATTTTTTATAATTTTTTAAAGGTTTTAACAAAATTAATTCACGAAAAATATAAAACTTAAAGCTAAAAATCGTAAATTTTTTCTAAAAATAGCTTATGATAAGCAGGATGTAGGAAAAATAATAAATCCTAAAGTGCTAAACTAAATAAGCCGGGAAAAATCAAATAAGCACTCGAAGTGCTTATTATACATAAAGCTCAAAAAAGGGGTAAAAGGTTTGATGGTGCAAACTTAGACATAAAAGTCCCAAGGGCACGTTGGTGAGGGGTGTGTGTGTTGAGGGCTTTTAATAGGGGTGAGACTGAGGTTTGAGAGGGTCGGGGAGTTCGTGTCTTGCTCACCCCAGAATTCTTGGTTTCCTTTTTTTTTATTTTTGCAAAAACCTAAAAAGCAAAGTTGTAAAACAGAAAAATAAGCCATTTTTATGATAACAACTTTTTTGAAAATCACTAATAAGCTAGAAATCAGCTTAAAATTAAGACAGAACACACTTAACCTTTTTTTAAACTTTTAACACAACTAAATAAGCTATCACTATCTTAAATCTAACCTAATAAGCTAAACTAGACTAGAAATAAGCAAAATGGATAAGCATAAGCTTAAAAAATCAAATAAGCACTTATACTAAACTGCATACCAAACAGACAGAAAGCAAACTTTAGGCTTAATTTAAGATAAGCTAATGGAACCTTATGATAATCTAACTTATACCTACTTAAAGCCTGGCCTATAAGCTACTTGAAACATGTCTTAAAAACTATTTTGAAAAGCTGATGGACAAAGAAAAAACTATTTGAAAACAGCTTATTACACTTAGTATGTTGAGTTTATTTTTGGTGTTTCAAAAGAAAATATGCAATTTTCAAAGCTAAAAACAGATGATCAATTAAGCTAGATTTTGCTAAATAAGCTAAAACAGATTAACTATGACCTAAAATCTACTAGTATCCAAAATTTAAAAAGCTAAAAACTATTTTAACTTGCTGAAATTTTAGATTGAAAAAGGATTTTTGTCTTTTTATGCTGAATTTGAGATTGAAAAAGGCTTTTTTTACTGTTTGCAGTTTTATGAGGATTACAGATTGCTAACTATGATATGTGATTTGCTAAACTTCTGTTTTCATGTATATTCAACACACGTGTTTAACTATGCCAAAGGTGATCCTTTTATATACTAAGGATAATCCTAAAATGCTTACAAATCTTTTTCTAAAATATCTCATAAATATCTTTTAAATATCTTCTCAACGGTACTAACTAACTTTCTACTAACGGTACTAACTAACTAACAGTACTAACTATTTTGTACTGTCGGTACTAAGTATAACTGACAGTACTAACTATTTGTATTGTCGGTACTAAGTTTAGAAAACATTAATCCTAACAATTAACTTTCAAAACAGATCTAAAATAAAAATTACTATAAGATAAGTGATAATTTGATGGTGGAAACGACACCCACAAAGAGTGTGTCGGCTCTCCGATCTCATCTGTGCTCCAGGACCCTCTTATTTATATATCATTTGCTGCGTACGTAGTAAGCTAATCAGCAGTGGGCTGACTCTTGAGTAGGCTTTGTTCTTTATCATAAACTGCTGGGCCGAGTTGTGTTTAGTTCATGTTGGGCCAGGTTCACTGCTGGGCTTGGAACCATTTGAGTTAACTTGATCCACTAATAAATATGGGTCGGTCTGACCCATATAAATGGTGTTGGGCCGGCCCAATAAAAGATGAAACCACCGTCGGACTCGTATTTTCGCGCTCTTTCTAATGGCGTGCTCGAGAAATATTAACGACTTCGTCTTGATCTCGAAAAATGCGTAAACGTCTTCAAATCTTAACCGAAAGTCTTCGTTTTTGCCTCGTTTTCAATCCTTTGTACCCGTAAGACAAAAAAACAGAAACCAAACATATTTGCAATAATATTAAGCATATTTCATGATTTTAGTCCAATTAATAGTGTTTTTCGGGTTATAAATGATGTGTGTTTTAGCACACATCATTCGCCCTTAGATATTATACCTTTAGCTTGTTCGAGTTAAGGAGTGAGCAACCATGTGTGTCTATTTCATCGTTATGAATGTGTATGCGTGGTTTTGTCGCCTTTTCTGGAACGTTGGTATCGCTTACTTTAGGATTATGAGAGTGTACCGGTAGTATATTAAATTCTAGAACTTGTTACTGTGATGCATCCCAAGACCGCATAGTAAGTATTAGGATTTGCTTGATAAGAGGCATTAGGATTAACCCATGTTTTAAACCTTTAATTGTTATGATGATCACACCGGCCATATAACTATCTTACACCCTTGCCATGTACTCATCTTTAGTGCAAGATACCCCTAGTACAACCCTCCGAGCGTATCCTTTTCCACGGTTCTTGTAATTTTCTGGTTAAGCTGGACTATTAATGAAGAGCATTGATAACTCTTAAACCAATCGTTACACCCAAATCGCCTTAGCCTACCTTATATGTACTTATTTTTAGTACATTATTGTGTTAACCCAAGTTAATTATTGAGTACACGGTTAAGTCCTTATCCTTGTAAATACTGTTTTGGGACGATTAGGATTCATGATAGTATTTATTTCGCGGAAGAATGGGGAAGAAAAGTTAAGTCAATACCCCTATATATTTGTTAGATGATCTCCATGTTATTTTGATCCACCTCAAATTGGGTCATTAGTTAGATTTTAAATATCGAGTATGTAAAAGCTCAAGTGTAGGGGTACGTGTTGAAACCCCAAGTTATGATGTATTATGTTATAAAAAAATAGAAAAGAAAAAGAAAAGAGATTGATGTAGAGTTGTGTAGAGTCTGTATATCTTCGTCTGAGTCTTGGCTTAGCAACCAAACCAGCGTGTATTCGTGTAAATAATTAGTTAACCCTTCCACTCCAAATTCACCCAAAGCCACCCAAATGTATCCTATCCGTTTTTGTTTCCATTACATGTTATCTTACACCTACACCCTACAACCCTTTAAAAAGATGATTGCCGTGTCCTCACGTAATATTATATGCTCTAAAACCAAATACTTCAAAACTTTCCCAAACTAATCCTTTGAAAAGTAGCAAAGTCTTTTGTGGGGAGAGTTAAGAAATCATAAGTTTTAAAACACCCCTTTTCCTATTTTTCAAACTTTTTCCATTTTTATGATTTTTCTAATTTACAACTTACAACTTATTCATTTGTGACATAATGTATTGCTTTCATTATTCATTGATAACTTTTAGGATCACGGAACAAAAAGTACAAAAAGTGTCCAAATGGATAAATTCATCGTCCCCGACTTTCACTTCTCCAAGCCAAGCTTAAAAACAGGATCATTGCAAAATACAAGTTATGATGCTAACATAACTCATAAAAGCTAATTGTGTACTTACTTTTCCTCCCTTATTCCTAATTTCCTCTAAGGATTTTATTATTATTATTGGTGACAAATAAATTATGTCCTTATTAATAAAGTAAACCCGGTTTAGACCATTAATAGTTTGAAATCCTTTCCCAAAGAGACGATGTGGTGAAAATAAAGTCCACATTAAAGTTCTAAATTCACATGATTTAGGGGTTATCCTTTTTATTTCATCCAAAACAACTCAACTACGAGTCCAGAGACGGAGGCTTTATTTAGATAACCCCAGAGTCGAAATTTGGCTTTATTCTTCTTATTATTATTATAGCAACATTATTAAACCTCGGTCCTTTAAACAACTACCACATCGGTATGCGAGCCGACCATGGTCCAGGAGTCTTATTTCAACCTCGGTGAATTCCTTGACCTTTTAGAAGGCTGCAACATCGGTTGTGAGCCGGCAAGATGCAGCAAACTTTTATCAGTCTCGGATTATTATTACTATGTGCCTTATTTAGAAGACTGCCACATCGGTTGTGAGCCGGCAAGAGGCAGTAAACTTTTATCAGCCCACATTTTTTATTATTATTATTATTACCTCCACCCTTTAAACGACTTTCACAT
Source organism: Tanacetum coccineum (assembly GCA_026074375.1). Taxonomy (NCBI): domain Eukaryota; kingdom Viridiplantae; phylum Streptophyta; class Magnoliopsida; order Asterales; family Asteraceae; genus Tanacetum; species Tanacetum coccineum. Next base: position 70,103 of record BQNB010007751.1, on the reverse strand, counting down.
CGGTATACGAGCCGATCATGATCCAAAAGTCTTATTTCGGCTTCGGTTTATTTCATAATTATTATTATTATGACCAAATTTTAAGTCATGTGGTCTTTTAACAATTGCCACTTCGGTATGCGAGCCGACCATGGTCCAAAAGTCTATTTCCCCACAACATTGACAAAACCTGGATGTGTACCTTACTTTCACCAGAAGGAATCTCTACAAAGTGATCTAAACTAAGAATCGCAAAAACTAAAGAATTTTTATTTATTCAACAATTATATAACGTTTATTAAGCTGATGGGAGCAAAAAGGCACAATTAACCTTTATGAGCCTTAAAGAAATCCAACTATTCTATGTTTAGCATCAAAACTTACTCTACTCTATCATCTCTTTCTTCTTCACAATTTAAAATTTGTAATAAAGAAACTCGTGAATACTTAGCCTAATAAATCGATCTTCGCATATTTAAAATCAATTATGGAAACTTGCAAAGTCTTGACTTTTTTAAGCTAGACTCGCGTTTTATAGCTCCTTGTATAAAAGATTAGCAAAATTCAATCTATATATGTAAAGGAGAAAGCTAAGATATAAAACCGGTCGGGTCAAAATTTACTTTTCGTTCTCACCAACGGAAAGCCTACATTCGTGTCAAAACTAATATTTTATTTTTCATCATTTTCTACATTTTTTTTAACAAGTTATAAAATTTTTGCAGGAAAACGGGGTACGTGAGAACAATGGGCAAAAGTAGGTAAGATCATATCGAAGATATACTTAAAACCGGTCGGGTCAAAATTTACTTTTCGTTCTCACCAACGGAAAGCCTACATTCGTGTCAAAACTAATATTTTATTTTTCATCATTTTCTACATTTTTTTAACAAGTTATATATATATATATATATATATATATATATATATATATATATATATATATATATATATGAACAATAAACTAGATATTAAGGCTTAAAAATTTAAAATTTTTGCGGGAAAACGGGGTACGTGAGAACAATGGGCAAAGGTAGGTAAGATCATATCGAAGATATACTACCCCATACTAAAATTAAACATTGTCCTCAATGTTTCCTAGTCTAAGGCTTAAAAACCCCATACTAGAACTCAAAAAGTCGAATGCATAATCCGAGCATGGAGAAAGTATCACACAAATCTTAAGCCGTTTATCAAGTTTGCTAAAAGATAGATGTTAGTCGATAATAATCTAGGATATCGGATTTCCCCAAACTAATGGCAAGTAAAGGCTAGGAAGCTCGAGTGGACCGGGACAAAACACCGAACATGAGAGTCTTCAAAAAATTTTGGGTCAATCCTAGATAAAAGGTTACAAAGCTTTTAATTGAAATTACAATAGAAAAAAAATTACAATAAGCTGAAAATGATTTAATAAGCTAAATGACAATTAAACTAAAGATACACTAAAAACTACTCCTAGATGATTTTGTGTGAGTGAGGAGTGAGCTCTATTTATAGCCCTGGAGAGAAGATTCTAGGCTCTCTTACACGCTCCTTGCAACTTTGATCTTGGCCTTTAAATTCTTCCAATCATTATATGTATAATCTTAGCCGTTAAATTGATTTCCATCACACGGATTGCCAAGCTGGCAATCCCATAAGTTGGGAGCTCTTGTGTTTCTTTTCGCATGATTTTAGTCCAAATTTCCCATCTTTGGTGTGTTTGCTTTGAGCCCGCGTGGCATTCCCTTATTATATCTTGGCCAATCAGGAGCCTTTGATGACGTTTTGCAGTGCTGAGGTGTAGCTTGGTACTAAGCATCTCTTAGGCCACGTCAATTGAGTGGAATTGGATTTACCTGCTTAATTTTAACACAGGGTAAAACTTAGGGACGAAGGGTGTACAGTAACACCCATTCGCGCCCTTTTTACTTATAACGTTTGTTTGACAAGTTTTGACTTTTGGGCTCGGGGTTTAATTAAAGAGAATGGGCCGGTGTAATTTGTTTTGGGCTTGGGTTAAAAGGTAAGGGTTTATAGTTAAGGGACTTAACGACCGTTAGTCCTAAGGCTTTTAGGGACTAACGGTGTTATGAGTTTAGGGACTTATGGTGAAATTATTTTAACATTAAGGGATCATTTGGGATTTTGAGGGTTTTGTCTTTTTGTGGGTTGACCAAGGGTTGACCAAGGTTGACTTTGTTGACCATTGCTAGAAACTCCCGGCTCTTGTGCATTTTATCCGTTCCTGTATTCGTGTTTGCCCGGTTTTGACTGTTTTCTTATTATTTTTGCAATATCCGTACCTACACATCACAAATGACAAAACAAGCAATATACAAGCATAATTTGCACAATCAAAAGACCTGTTAGATAGCAATGAATAATGATTGCGCCTAGCGGTGGAGGTTTGATCCTTTACCAAGCCTATGGTAATTTATATGCTATGACAGGTAATGAGTGTTGATTTTCCGTTTCCATCTTATGTTATAATTTATTATACACCCGAGTGAAAGAGAGAATCCCAACACTTATGTGAGGTGCTAGTATATACTTTCTGTGCTTTTAATTACATGTAGGTAAAAATGACCCTCATATTGTTATTGTATATGTAGAAAAGCCCATTTGCTTGAGGACAAGCAAATCCCAAGTGTAGGGGTATTTGATGAGGTGTCATTTTATACACTTTTTCGGGGTCGTTTAACCCGCTAAATCGTGCATTTATGCCCAAAATAGGTACTTAATTGTTCCTTTTAAGGTATTCAGCATTTGGAAGGCATTTGAAGAAAATACACGTGACTTGGGCTCATTTGGAGAGACACGAAACAAGACTAGGACTAACACCAAACATCTCTCAAAGAATTCTACTTAGCAGGCTGGAGACGGCGTCACAGAGTACATGTGACCGCCGTCCAAATCCACTTGATAGTTGTCATACATTTCACGACGGCGTCAGAATACATAACCCAGCCCATTATCTAGAATATTCTACTCATGATGGCGTCAGGATTAAAACGCGACGCCATCACAACGATTTTCCTATATATACAAACCCGAATTTAAGGTTTTAAGTGTGTAACTTTAGAGTAAAAGAAAGGGATGAACCCTAGTTAGGTTAGCAGCTGTTAGGGATGATTTTAGGGCCTCAAAACCCTATTGTACTTCCTTTAATTCATGTTTTAATCAAGTAAGACTATCTTAATCATTCAATATATCTTGTTGTGTGATTCTTATATGTTCTTGCTTTATCTTTAACATGATTAGCTAAACCTTCTATTGTGTTTATTTATGATTGTATGAAACCTAGAATATAGATCTTAGTGGTGTTGCTTCTTGTGATGAATATGCATGTTAGGTCTTAGAAAACCAGCTTTTGTCTATAACGATGTTGAATGTCTAGGAAAACATGATTGTGTAGAAGGATTACCATCGGGGTAACAGTTTCATACTACCTTGCACCTTAATATGGTTTGATCCCTCTTTAATATATTGTCAATTGCATTTAATATTACTTTGGGGGGCGGGTATAGTCTTATTCTACTCCTTACTTTGTGTTTTGCCTCAACGGGAATTCACCCCCCCACCCACTTAAGTAGACGGCGGGTTCGTGTAATTCGTTCATGACTTAGGAAATAGTTACATAGATCATCACAAGTGTGACAAAGCAACAACACTAGGAGAAGCAATCTAGGGAGTAATACATAATTAATTGAACAACAAATCTTTTTATTATAGTGTTTATCACCAGTTAGCGTAGATTCTTATTTAGTTTAAAGCTAAAACCAAACCAACCTCTCAATATAACGATTTACCTGCTTTCCTTTAAACATAAAAATACAAAAATAATCTTCTCTCAACCCTTAGAATTCTGTTATATTAGACCGTTGATAAAACCTTTCCCAACTTTTACCTTTGAGATCGATATACAACACCCATGAGTATGGCCTATAATCTACTAACAACGATTAACGGTACTCTGCTTGGAGTTGTAAAAATTCGGGTTTTGTCCTACGACGACCCGCATCAAATGCACAATGTGTATAGGATTTGCTTGATAAGAGGCTTAGGATTAACCCTATCCCATGTTTTAAAACCTGTAATTCTTTATGATGGTCACATGTTCATCACCTTGCCATGCACTCATTTTAGTGCAGGGATACCTAGTACAACCCTCCAAGCCTATCCTTTTTCACGGTTCTCGTAATTTTTTGGTTAAGCCGGACTATTAATGAAGAGCATTGTCACCCTTAAACCAATCGTTACACCCAAATCGCCTTAGCCTACCTTGTATATACTCGCTTTTAGTACATTATTGTGTTTAACCCATGTTAATTATTTAAGTACACAGTTGCTAAGTCCCTATCCTTGTAAATACACATTTGGGACGATTAGGATTCATGGTAGTATTTATTTCACGAAAGAATGGGGAAGAAAAGTCAAGTCAATACCCCTATACGTTTGTTAGATAATCTTCATGTTATTTTGATTCACCTCAAATCGGGTTATTAGTTAGATTGTAAATATCGAGTATGTAAAAAGCTCAAGTGTAGGTGTACGTGTTGTAAACCCTAAGTTATGATGTATTATGTTATTAAAAAAAAGAAAAAAAATAGAAAAGAAAAGAAAGAGATTGATGTAGAGTTGTGTAGCGTTTGTATATCTTCGTCCGAGTCTTGGCTTAGCAACCAAACCAGCGTGTATTCATGTAAATAATTAGCTAACCCTTCCACTCCAAATTCACCCAAAGCCACCCAAATGTATCCCATCCATTTCCGTTTCCATTATATGTTATCATACACCTACACCCCACAACCCTTTGAAAAGACCTCTTAGATAGTAATGAATAATGCTTGCTCCTAGCGGTGGAGTGGTATGTGCTATTTTACACATACCTTTGCCGTGTAAAACGAACCCAAAAGACCAAAAACATAACAAAAATGGCAAAAATATGGTTGTTTTTGTGTTTGTGTATGTGCAGAAACGGATATTAAAGAAATGGACAAAATCAAAGACAAAATAGACAAAACCGGACACGAGAAGGAAAAGAGCGTGAAAAGCCGCGGCCAAGACGTGCATTTATCAGGAAAAATCCAAGACAAGAGCCTTAAACCCATAAAATTCCAAAACCGTCAAAGAAATAACATCGTTAGTCCTTAATTCATAAAAAGACTAACGGTCGTTAAACCTTACCTTTACAAACTTAACAAATGTTAAGTTAAACATTTATAAACCAAAAACCATTTAACCGGCCCAAACTATTTTATAAAGCCCAAGTCAAACGGTCAAAGAAAGAAAAGGGCGCCAAAATTGTTTATTGTTCACCCCTCTTCCCCTTTTCACCCTGCATCATAATTTAATCCCGATTTAAGTGAATTTAACCCTTCTAGAAGAACAAGTCTGACACTTCTGACATCTAGGGGAGCCATGCTGGCAATCCCACAACTTATGATTGGTTGAAAAAAGTGTCATAGATCCAACGGGTAAGATCAAAGCAATTAAGAGACGGTTATGATTTAATGGTTGAGATCAATGGATGGAGGAGCGTATGAAGATCTAGAAGCTTCATCACCAGGCTATAAAGAGAAGGCTTCACTCGTAGAGCAAAATATCTAGGAGTAGGAGTAGGTGTAGCTTAGTATAGCTTATTGCTTATTTTTCCAGCTTATTATGTTTTCAATATTGTAATTTCCTTTTCAAGTCATGTAATTTCAAGTTTTATTAATAAAATTTCATTTCCTTTCAATACTGTCTTTTAAATTCTGTTTTTACATAATTGCATTTTGGTTCAATCAAGTTTTCTAAAGTCATTTAAATAAGCTCATAAGCTCTTCTACTTATAAGCTACTTCTTACTCATTTAAGCTCAGCTAAAAGCTTAAAGTCAATAAGGTTTCCATTTACACAGTCTCAAAGTTCATTGAATAAGCCCATTTGGAAGATAATTCAATTCGGGAAGGGCTTATAGGGGATTATTCTTAGCTTATTACTTAAGCTTGCTAGTAGATTAAGCTTATTTAAGCACTTTTATAGTCCCTGTTTAGCTGGGGCTGAGGTACACAATCTCTTCACTTAAATTTTAGTTTAATTTCTTTTCTGCTTCTTTCTGTTTAATTTGTGATTATTTCTGCTTATTGATTGCTTGTTTCTGCTTAGAGTAGCTTATTGATGCTTAAAATAGTTGTTTGTTGCTTATCTAGTTCTCTTGTTAGTTTAAATTTTAATTTTCATGTATTTGTTCTTAAAACAGTTAAAAAATCAAAAAATAGTTGCATAGTCTATTAGCTTATTGTTCTGGCTTATTTGATTATTAAAACATGTTCATAGGGTCTGTTTTCAGCTTTGTAACATCTGGTATTTGAATTCTTAGCCTTGGATCTAGGTTTTATAAGCTAAAAATGGAATTAGACAAATTAAAGGGGTGTTTGGCACAGGACAGCACTAATTGATTTAGTGCTGTCAAAGGTCATTTAGTCCATTAATTTGATCTTAATTGTCAATTTGAAGTTTATAAGATTAGTTTTTGAGGTTCTTATTAGGTTGAATTAGCTTTTTATAAGTTTAAATGTTGTTTTCTTTAATCTATGGTATTTTCATAAGCTTTTTATGCCTTAAACTGTTATAGTTGTTGTTATTGTTCTATCTACTCTTGTTAGGTCATTCTAATAATGTAGAAACTAAGTCTTTAGCTTGCATTGTTAGTTTTAAGTTTTGGACATTTTTATTGTCAAATGCATCAGTAGTATAAAAGGCTTTATAGCTATTTTTCAAATCAAAATTTAAGCTAGTAAAAGTAGGATTTAGGTTTTCAAATTTGGTTTACAAGTAGTTTATAGGATAATTTAGATCTGTTTTAGCTTATTTCAGTATAATTAGCTTATTTACTTATCTTTTTTTAAGCTTGAAATTAGCACTTTGTCTTTTCAAATAAAAAGTCAATATGCCTTTTTCATTCAACTTTTTCTTAGCTTATTTAGTTTTCAAACTGTTTTTCAATTGATGTTTTAAGAAGCTTTTGATAGGTATAGGGCTTATTGCCAAAAGGTTGCATTAGCCTGGTTAAAATTGAGCTCAAAGTTGCCTAACTTGTCTGTTTTTTAAACAGTTGTCATCAAAGTGCTTAATTTGGATTTTTTTTAGCTTATTGCTTGTTCATTATGCTTAATTCTTGTTTTGACTTGCTTATTAGGGTAGTTGTAGGTTGCTTATAGCTTATTAAGTCCTAGTTTTAGCTTATTTCAGTTTTTAAGCTTATTAAGTTTTGAAAAAAATCCAAAAAAGTAGTTTAAGTGCAATATGTCTGATTTAATAAGCTGTTTTCTAGCTTATTCATTAATTTTCACAAAAAGTTTCTTTTATAAAAAATGTTCCTTATAAACAGTTTTACAACTTTGCTTTTTAAAGTCTTTGCAAAAATAAAAAAGGGAAGAGAGGAAGTCAGGGGTGAGCCAGGCTCGAACCCCTGACCTCTACTCTCCTCACCCTTTATAAACGTCCCACAAACACACTCACTACCATTGCGCCCTTGGGACTTTTACGTCCTAAAGTGCAGTGGTTATTCTTTTAACCACTTATAAGTACTAGTAGTAATAAGTATTTTCGTAGCTTATTTTTATTTTTTGGAGCTTATTCGTAAAAGCTCTAACTGAGCTTATATTTTTCATCTAATCTACTCTTCATAAGCCACTTTTCAGTATTTTTCCATAATTTTTAGGATAAGTTTAGTATTTTTCGTGAATTAATTTTGTTAAAAACTTTAAAAAAATCATAAAAAATAGAAAAATAATCAAAAAAATAATTTTCTTTTTTATAAAATTTTCTTTTATCATATTCTAGGCTTAGGTTTGAAATTTACTTTCGTAGGGTTAATATTTTGAAATTTCACTTTTTTAAAAGAATGGGATTTCGTTCCTGTTCTTGTTTTCTTCGTTTTTAAACTTTAAGCACCCTCATTTTAGAATTCCCTTAGCTTTTTATTAGTAGTTAGTTAATTAGGATTGGAAATAGTAGAAAAATAGTTTTAGGATTAATTTTCGATAATTTAGGTTTTAAATGTCGCGTTTTAAATTTCCGTTTACATTTTAATGCTCACGTGTTTAATTGTTATTTCTTGCTTACTATTAGTTACAAGTGAAGTGAAAATGTAACCAACACCCTTCACCAAGTGTGGTGAAGGGATATTTATACCCTAGCCTTCTAGTTGGCTCATGGGCTTTCTTAATGGGCCGGGCTTGGCTAAACTTGGGCTTTGAGCCCGAAACACAGACAATATTAGATTACAATCCAAGCCCGTTGAACCCGACTAGCCTATTACAATACAAGACCTATTTTGACTTTCTAAGACCGATAACATTCTTGTTTGACTTAATATAATTAAGGCTAACAGAAACCCATTCAAAAATCTTTGAAACCATTCAAAATGCGTGATCACGGACGTTACTGATTTTCAATTATCGCTTCGTCGAGGGAAAATGACCCGGGAGGTATTTGAGACAACTTTGGTTAAAAGTTTGTTTCTTAAATCCGACGGAAAATACTTACTATACTATTATTGGCTAATCTTTATATACTTATATATTATATTATATATAGTGTGTTCGGACTGTATCAAATTTTTGGCGCCGTTGCCGGGGAAGTGTGTAATCATTTTCGTGTTTCGTTCGAAGATTAGTGTTTTGAAGAACCTTCTTCGTGAAGTTATCGTTTTTCAATTGTGAATATTTTCTTAATAAAACCATAAAAATCCAAAAATATTTTACTTTCTTTTATTAATTCTTTTTCTCATATATTATTTTTAAAATCTAAAAATATTCTTCTTTATCCTCTTATTACATTTAATTGTTATCTTCTTTATCCTCTTATCCGTTTAATTCCTCAACATGTCTTCGTATAACCATTTTGGTTGCTCGTATTGTGGAGGTCCGTTTAATGGTGGAAACTGTCCGAGCTGTAACAGTGTAGGGTCCGAAAATGAGTTTGTCTATGACCCAAATCCTTATTCTTATGATGAAAACCAAACTTCTTCAACCAACCTCCATAACACCAATACGAGACATACTCGTGTGAATTTTGTAAAGGGAACTCTCATCCGGGCTTCGATTGTTAAACAAGGAACACACCTGTCTTTGATCAGGGTCCCTGTTACAATCAAGACTTTGAATTTAAGCAACCTCTACATTATTCTCTAAGCCAGCCACAACAATTTCCTTGTGAAAATTGCGACGTTCTTCATGAAAATTTTCAGTGTCAACCGATGAACCAAAATTATGATCCTAATTTTTGTTATAATCCAATTTATTCCGTTTTTAACCAATATCAACCCATGCAGTTTCTCGTAATTCATCATCCTCCTCAAGCAACGGATACAAAAATGTTGCAAGCTAGAGAAAACTTAATGGAAACTATTCAAGCCTTTTTAAAGGAGTATGATCATATACCTCCTGAAGAAAAGTGCATGGCTTTATTACTAGCTGAGGAGAGATTTGTTAAAATCAAGCAAGCTATAGAAGAAGTGCAGAATCAACCTAAAGTTATGCAAGAATTGCTTCTTAAACTTATGAATGATTTGCAAATTCTTAATGGAATTCAACCAAAATAGGCAGAGCAGGAAGAGCCGGTAGCTCAATGTTTTCTTCTAAATTAGAATTTTCCTATGGCTGATGATGATGAGTATACTATTATATATAGAAAGCCTAAATCAATCACACCAGACTTACCAACCGAGGAGCCTGATAACTCTCTAAGTATGGGGGACGAGCATCTTAACACTATTCCAGAAATGGAAAAGTCTAGTATTAAAAACCTTGTCCCAATCCTAAGTGAGCCTAAGGGTATTTCCGATGATATTTATGATGTGCCGTTTTGTGATAATAATCATTTTGATGCTGAATTTGGACTTATTAACTCTTTGCTTAGTCGAGATATTTCGATCACATCTCCTAAGATTGATTTTCTTCCCGAAGAGTTCATCGGTGAACTCGATTTTATTGATCTAATTCTACCGGGAATTGATGAAAACGATTTTGATGAAGACGGTTTTGATGAAGAAGATGGAGAAATTGATAATGATATTCTTCAAATAGAGGACGATATTCTTCGTGTGAAATTATTAAACATCAATATTCTCATTGATAAGATCGAAGCATTAAAACTCACTCCTTCTATTCCTTTTGTGCAGGAAAATCCCTCCTCTTCTCCTATTCCCGTTGTGGATAGTGACTTTCTTATAGAGGAGGTTGATACATTTCTTGTTCCAGAAGACTCGATACCACCGGGTATTGAGAGAGATTTTGACTCGGAAGGGTATATTATTTTTTTCTAACGACTTACTTAACGATGATCTTATTCCCGAGTATGAGCATTTTACCTTCGACATTGAGCCCGATGCACCCATGATAAAAAATTTTGATGAGCTTAATGAAGACAAATGTTTTGACCCAGGGGGAGGTGAGATTGATGTTTCTCAAAATATTGAAGATGATGATTCCTTCACATTTGTCATTCAGACTATTCTCCTATATCTTACCTACCCTGAGGATTCTCCTTTACTTCTCTCCACCGGGAGTGAAGACACCATTTTTGACCCCGGCATCTCCACTTAGAGTCGGTGGTATCTCATTAGGATGGAACTTTCATGTGCTTTAATGTTTATCTAAACATTAATGAAAGCCAGATTGCAATTTTCTCTTCCTTTTGCTCCCCCATAGACAACTTAATTCGGGGTAGAGTCAAGCTCGTGACTCGGTTAACAAGAACAAGTGTTTATATCTCCTTATCTATTTTTTAACAATTAATGTGAGGGGACTCACCTTTTTCTTTCGCATGCTTTGTTTGTGATGTTTTTCCAGGATTGCTCGGATTTTGAAGACTCTCGTGCTCGGTGTTTTGTCCATCGTTCACTCGCTCTTCAATCCTTTGCATGCTTATATTGGGAATCTGATATCCTAAATCTTATCGACTAACGTTTATCTTTAGCATACTTAATAAACGGCTTTAGATTTACGTAGAGACCTCTTTATATCAAGATTATGCATGGAAATTAGTATGGGGGTATCAATTTCACATTAAAGACAATGTGTAGTGTTAGTATGGGGGGAATCTATCGATTTGATTATACCTGCAGCCGTTGTTCTCATGTAACCCATTTTTCTACCAAAAATATGTGATTTATGTGAAAATGGCAAATTTTAAAAAATTTTGTGCATGATAAAGTGAAAAAAAAGTGATAAATGTTGGAATAAAGTGATAGAATAAGTGTTGTAACACAAATAAAGGTGAGAAAAAGAAATGAATTTTGATCCGACCAGTTTTATACCTTAGCTTTTTCCTTAACATATTTAAATCGGGTTTGTTGCTAGTCTTATGTAGGCTTATCCATTATGCCGAACTCGATTTATTAGAATTAAGATTGTTGCCAGTCTATGTGACTTGTTAAAGTGCCGATCTTAATTCGCTAGGCTAAGCATTCGCGAGTCTCTTTCTTAGAGATTTTAAATTGCGAAGAATAATAAATGATAGTGTTAATTAGAAGTCATGATATTAAACGTGGAATAGTTGGATTTCTTTCAAGCTCATAAGTATTAATTGTGGCTTTTTCTCCCATTAGCTTGTTTCACTTTTATAATAATTGTTTAATAAATAGATTTGTGCAGTTTTTTTTGGTTAATAACTAGTTCATAGAAGTTTTCTTTAGTTCCTTTGTGATTAAGATGAGTATACATCAGGAATAGTTAATTTGGCATACTATATGTATCACATGAATAAATATTTTGCTTATCTCTTAAAGAGCCTTAGGGTATATGGGGTAAGTAGAATTTAATAAGTGAAATTATAGCATTATTTCTTTCATTTAAAGAGCCTTTAGGGTATATGAATGAATATTGTTGCTTTATTTTTGTCTTGTTTTGTACCTTAAAGAGCATTACGGGTATATGGTGCAATTAAGGATTTGTCCATTTATGTCCTTAAAGAGCCTTAGGGTATATGACATGAATGGTACCTTGCTTAAGTACCTAATAAAGCTAAGTTTAGTCGCCTCGATGTGGACTTTAATCTTGATGACATTTGATCTTTTGAAAAGGGCTAGGAACTAATTATTGCGTTTTTAACCGTTACACTTTATTTTTGGAATTAATAAGTATCGAAACAAGTCTTAAAGAGCCTTCAGGTATATGACTTAAGTAAAATTTTGAGATACAAATTTAGGATTTGCGGGAGGAAAAGTAATACACAATTAGTATTTATGAGTAGTGTTAGTATCGTGACTTGTATTTGACAATGATCTTGTTTTTAAGCTTAGTATGGAAAAGTGAAAGTTGGGGACGATGAATTTATTTTTCTTGTTCCATGATCCTAAGTATTATCGAGAATAATGGAAGCACAATGATAAGAAGTGTTGAAGTATGGAAAGTAATGAAAAAGAAAAAAATGGAAAAATGTTAAAAAAGGAAAAACGGGGCATTTCATAACTATTGATTTCTTAATCCCTTTAGATTAGCACTTTGCTACTTTTTAAGGTGATTAGTTTGGGGGGATTGGAATTTTTAGTTTAAAACTTGTATTTATTAAATTGCGTGAGGACACGGCAATACCTTAGTATGAGGGAATTTGTTATGTGCTATTTTACACATACCTTTTACCTTATAAAATGGGCCCAAATAACCAAAAACGTGTAAAAATGGCAAATATATGCTTGTTTTTGTGTTTGTATATGTGCAGGTACGGATAGTAAAGAAATGGACAAAATAAAGACAAAACCAGATAAAAAAATGAACACGAGAATGGAAAGAGTGCACAAGAGCTGGAAATCATCAAGCTATGGTCAACAAAAGTCAAACCTTGGTCAACCACAAAATGACAAAACCTTGAAAATACCCAAGTAACCCTTATTGTTAAACTATTTTCACTACAAGTCCTTAAATGCATAACACCGTTAGTCCTCTTATTGCTTTGTTAGTCCTTGTGGACTAATGGTTGTTAACTACCTAACTAACCCAAATATTAAATCGTTTGATATTAATAACCACCGAGCCCAAAGCTAAATTCACCAAGCCTAATACCCCTTTTGATATTTCCCATTGCCCAAGTCATACTACTCTTTCACTCGGTCAAAACTCGAGTTAAAATGAAAATGGCACCAAAAGGAGTGTTACTGTTTATCTTTACCACAGTTTTAACTAGAGAATGATTTAACCCAACCTCAGCTGTTAGACGTCACATCATCTCACACGCTCCTCTTACTCACACAAAAAGAGCATGACTACTCTTCTAGAAGTGCCAGCTTGGCGATTCGCACTCCTACATCAACAATCCAACGGTTGTGATCAAACTTAATGATTAAAATGAAGATTCAACAGCTAGGATTACTTGCTTGGGTATCAAGCCATTTTCCTCTCATACAAGAAATACACAAGAGCTCAAGACTCTCTTTCATTCACCTATAAATAAGGAGCAAAATCATACAGTATGAGTAACTAGGAGTAGGAGTAGATGTAGAAGTAGCTTATTGTATTTTCTTTTACTTAATGTAATTTTCTCTTAAAAGCTTTGTAATCCTTTTCAATATTAATAAAATCTATGTTTGTGCTTAACTCTTCCTTTTTCATATTTGCAAATTGATTTCATAAATTGTCTTAATAAGCTAATAAGCCTTTGATAAGCTACATTATTTTTTAGACTACATTGGTTCAAATAAGCTTTCCTGATTTTATTTAAGCTTAGTTATTTAGATTATAGAAGTTATTAGTTAAGGTGTTTTGATTTTAAGCTAATAAGGATGATAAGCCAATCTGGGAAGGGCTTATGGGTTTTGTACAGCTTATTCATAAGCTGAGCTTGTAGATTGAGCTCATTTGAGCACCTTTAATCCCTGTTTAGAGCAAGGGATCAAGTAAGTTCCATTTTGTCCTTTCTAGCTTAATTTTTACCAATTTAGCTTATTGCTTAGTTTTCTGCTTATTTACTTTTTACTACTTAATTTAGCTTATAACTGCTTAATTTTGCTTGTTTTGTTTAACTATAGCTGATCATGTTTAGAACATAGCTAATAATAGTTTAGTTTAGGTTTGTTTTGAATCTGTCTTAATTTTAGTACATTTAGCTTATTAATTTTGCTTCTAGTTAAGTGCTATTTGAAAATTGGAATTTGCTTATTAGGACTTAAGATACTTAGTTAATAATCAGCTTTTATAAACCTTTGCTTATTTCACTTAATTTCAAGTTTAAAATGCAAAAACACATTTTAAAGGGGTGTTTAGCACAAGCAGTGGTAACTATGGTTACCACTGTTTAAGCTTGTTTTGACATTTAGGCCAGATTCATTAAGCTCTAATTAGGTTTTCTTTTGTGTTTAAATAAACTTTTATAGTCCATCTTTTCATTTTAAGGACTTATTTTCTAAATGACTGAATCTGGTGATTTCTTGCTTATTAGTTAGCATATTAGAGTAGAATGTCAATAATAGCTTTTTAGTATTGATTTCAAGTTAGTTTATGGTCTAATAATGCAGTAGAATAGGTTTCAAGAGTGCTTTTGCCAATAAAGTCTATGTCAAAATTCTGTCCAAGATGTCAAGTTCTTTTTCAAAGTTTTTAAAAAGTCATTATTTCATTAGCAGATTTAGATAAAGTTTTAAGGTTTGATTTTTTAGATAATAAGCATCATTAGACATTAAGCTTATCCTGTTTTAGCTTATTTTCACTTTTAAATTTCATTAGCTTGTTTAAATTTGGATCTACATTTGTTAATTTTGTCTTCCAAAAATCAAAGAAAAATCAGCATATGCTGTTTCTCCTGTCACCTTTTTAAGTTATTTTTCTAGCTTATTTCTTAGTCAATTTTCCTAAAAATTATTTTTTATAAGTTCATTAGATGCCTATCTTCATCTGTTTTTAGCTTTTTTACTTCTTTAATGATCTTAAGTAGACTTAAAAATAAGCTCAAAGGGGAGCAAATGTCCTTTAAAACTGCTTGATTAGTCAGATTAGCTTTTAGCCTTTAAGAGCTTTTTAGCTCAATTTGTCAGTTAATTCTTAGTCACATTTGCTTATTAGGTGCTTATAGTTGTTATATTTTAGCTTATTAGTTCTTTAGTGTTCATTAGAAGCCTAAAAAGGGTCTTAGTTTAGCTTATAAGTGTGATAGTGTAAAGGGCCTTTCTGTCAGTTTTAGTTAGGTTTGATTTTAGCTTGTTAGCTTAGCTTATTGATTAATTTCTAGTCAGATGTGCTTATTAGGTTTAGCTCTTAGTAGTTTGCTTCTTACATTTGATTTTTAAGTTTTAAATCCAAAAATCAGTTAGCTCATGAGCCATCTAGTTTAGTTAAGCTTTTCTGTCATTTTTTTGTACTTATTACGTGCTTATTAATAAGTTTAAGAAAAAGTTGTAGTTTTATAATTTGCTTATTTTCATTAGCTCTATAAGCTTGTGCAAAAAGTTTTTAAAAAATAAAATAATTTTTCAAAAAGGAAGCCGTGGGGGTCGAACCCATGACCTCCCCTTTGTACACCAACATCTCACACACCACACTCTGGTACCATAATGCCCTTGGGACTTTTTCATACTCTCTTTGCACAATTTATTTAAAGTACCTTTTTAGCCACATATGCTTATCAGCCCTTTTTGGTTATTTACAGCTTATTGGTTAAGCCAATTTTCCAGTTTCCATTTTTCTTAGATTCTAAACTTTCCAACGTACTTTTCATAATTTTCCTAGAATTTTTAGAATTAGTTTAATATTTTTTATGCATTTTCTAGATTAAAATCGTTCTTAATTCATAATAAATAAAATAAAAGTCAAAAAAATATAATTCTTTTTCTGAAAATTTTATTTTGTCATTTAGGATTTATAAAAATAGGATTTGAAGTTGTAGGGTTTAAATTTGATGTATTTGCTTAAATGTCGTGTTTCTTTAATTCACGTTTACGTTTTTACGTTCTCGTGTTTTAGTTTTTTAATTGTTTTATATGTTTACGTGCTTTACATGTTTTATTCGATTTTTAGATATATAAACCCATTCTAAAATCTTTGAAACCATTCAAAACGCGCGATCACGGACGTTACCGATTTTCAATTCATGCTTCGTCGAGGGAAAACGACCCGGGAGGTTCTTGAGACAACTTTGGTTAAAAGTTTGTTTTTTAAATCAGACGAAAAATACTTACTATACTATTATTGGCTAATCCATATATACTTATATATTATATTATATATAGTGTGTTCGAACTGTATCAATGACTACTCTCGATTCACATGGGTTAAGTTCTTAAGGTCAAAAGATGAAGCTCCAAATTTCATAATCAAGTTTCTTAAGATGATCCAAGTGCGGTTTAAAGTGCCTGTCCGAAGAATCAGAATAGATAATGGAACCGAATTTGTTAATCAAACTTTGCGTGAATATTATAAGAAGGTTGGAATCTCTCATGAAACATATGTTGCTTGCTCTCCACGGCAAAATGGTGTTGTTGAAAGACGTAAGCATACGCTAATTAAAGCTGCCCGCACAATGTTGATTTATACAAAAGCTCTGTTATTCTTATGTGCATAAGCAGTTGCTACCGCCTGTTACACCCAAAATCATTCCATAGTACGTCTTCATCACGGCAAAACACCATATGATCTTTTACATGACAAACTATCCGACTTATCATTCTTCCATGTATTTGGTGCACTCTGCAACCCGACAAATGATAGTGAGAATTTGGGTAAGTTACAACCAAAGGCTGATATCGGTATTATCATTGGTTATGCACCCACAAAGAAAGCATTTCGAATTTACAACCGATGTTCCCGACGAATCATTGAAACAATTCATGTAGACTTTAATGAGCTGACTGCGATGGCTTTTGAACACAACAGTACAGGACCCGCACTTCATGAAATGACTCCTGCAACAATCAGTTCAGGAATCGTGCCAACCCCTCCTCCTTCAACATCGTTTGTACCATCGTCAAGAATAGATTAGGATATTTTGTTTCAACCGATGTTTGATGAATTACTCACTCCTCTACCTAGTGTTGATTACCCATCCCTTGAAGTCGTTGCTCTAATTCATGAAGTAGTTGCTCTAGTTCCCGCTGTATCAACCAGTTTACATTCTTCAACAAATGTTGATCAAGATGCACCATCACCTAGTAACTCTCAAACAACACCCGAAACTTAATCTCCTATCATTCCTTACGATGTTGAAGCAGACAATCATGACTTAGATGTTGCACACATGAATAACGATCCGTACTTTGGTGTTCCAATTCCAGAAGTACCTTCTGATCAATCTTCATCAACGGATAACATTCATACAAGTGTGCACCCCGATCACCAAATTTCTAAACACAATAGCAAATGAACTAAGGATCATCCATGTCACACCTCGCCAAGGTGGAAGCACGAGGTACAACTTCATGGATATCGTTACAACATAATGGCGTCTACTATAGAGATACTAAAAGGAAAAGAAAATAACTACAGGGGATACTATGTGTCATAACAATACCCAACAAACACAGATAACAGGAGTCTTGCATTATTAAGTAATGTATACAGCAAAAGCATAAACCAACAAAAGTAAAATCATCCCAAAAACTTAAATTATCCAGCAGAACTAAGTTCTAAATCGAAGGAAAAAAATAAGAAGTAACTCCACAAGCCAATCCTAAGGTCTCACTAACCACTACTCTGCATTATTGTCTCAAACTGATACTAAAAAGATGACTCAAAAAACGTCAATATAAGTTGGTGAGAGTCATAGGTTTAAGACGAAGGTATTAATTAAATTAAAAAATCATTACTGTGATAAATAAAAACACTGCATGACAATAAATGGACTACCATATAAGCTATCATACAAACCCTCTTGGTAAAGACTAAATCAAATCCGTTGATGGCTGTGATGGTTTGCCAAAAATCATTAGGGATCTCAACTCGCCTATGTTTCATGTACTAAAGAGTTAAAAATGGTTTCAGTCCTCCATGGATTTGACCCTTTCTGGATGCCAATGGACCGACTAGCCCAAGAGTGAATGGCTACTTGGTAAAGGCTCATCAAACCCATTCATGTAGCTGTGGTGATCCTGTTGCTGTCCATCTTTCGATGCTGAGTTTCTTGTTGCTGCTTCAAAGTTCTGAAGTTTGTTTTTGGAGGTGGTTTCAAGATGTAGCTGTTCAATCCTCTGGTGCTTTCAACGAAAGATCTATCTAGAAACTTGAAGTTAACTATGTCAAATTCAAGTTTAGGGGAGGATTGTTAGGAATTTTGTAATAGAAAGTTACTACTAGTAGGTATGTAGTTCCTACTGGTAGAGTAAACAGTTCCTGCTGGTAGTGTAGTTCCTACTGGTAAGGATAGTAGTATAGTTAGTACTGGCAGTACAAAAGTAATTCCTGCTGGTAATACAATATTAGTCCTGGTAGTATTATGCTTACTCCGGGTTGTTAGTGAAGTTAGTTAGTAATAGGGATATGCATGAGATATCCTAGGAAGTGATAACCCTTATCACTTTAGCTTTTAGTTAGGGTTTCATGGGTATTTAAGCAACTTACGGCTTGGATGAATGTAACTGATTGAATTCATTAGAAACACGTTTATTAT
Organism: Tanacetum coccineum; assembly: GCA_026074375.1. Lineage (NCBI taxonomy): Eukaryota > Viridiplantae > Streptophyta > Magnoliopsida > Asterales > Asteraceae > Tanacetum > Tanacetum coccineum. The sequence goes on along the minus strand of BQNB010007751.1, from coordinate 51,561 downwards.
CAATAGAAAAGATCCATAGAGGATCATTGTTTTAGTAATTCTTTAACTCTGTTGTTTATATTCCGCGTAAACAATAGTTTCATTTGTTAGAGTCTCTCTTAGAGTTGCTTGTGATTACATAAGTGCTCTACAACCTCAACAGGCGTAAAGATCTATCTAGGGCTGGACCTACAAGTGGTATCAGAGCCTGGAGAGAGCCTCTGTTAAAGATACTTTACTACTCTTTCTCATAAGAACATCAAAATGTCTTCACAAAATCCATCACAAACATACCCTATGCCATCACCATCAGTATCTACATTCACTTTCCCATCAACAACTGAACCTGTGTTCTCAGCATCAACTTCTGAACCAGTCTTTGAGTCTCCAAATCACACTCAAACCTCACAAACTACCCAGTCTCAGCAACTTCAACAATACCACACAACCACTGTCTCAAACAATAATGCCAAATTTCCTTACTTAAAGAAGGAAGAATATGAGACGTGGGCCATGAAGATGGAGTATTGGATCATGAACAGTGATCACAACTTGTGGAACATTGTTCTAAATGGAAACAGCAGGAAAAGGACAGGAAGAGATCCAAAAGGAAACATTATGATTCTTCCACCTGTTTCTGTTGAAGAACAAATTGCTGTTCAAAGAGAGACAAAAGCAAGAACTATATTGCTTCAGTCTCTTCCTGAGGATCATATGGCTGATTTTCACCATCTAGATGATGCAAGGGATATTTGGTTGGCTGTCAAAGCCAGATTTGGAGGTAATGATGAGTCCAAGAAAATGAGGAAATCAATGCTAAAGCAGGAGTTTTCAGAATTTAGGGTATCTGAATCAGAGGGTTTGCATAAGGGATATGACAGGTTTCAGAAGATATTGAGTCAACTCAATCAAATGCAAGCTAAGCCAGACAATGAAGATTGTAACATGAAGTTTCTCAGAGCACTTCCACCTTCTTGGTCACAGGTGGCCATCACTCTTAAAACAAAGGGTGGTCTTGATTATCTAAGCTTTGATGATCTTTACAACAAGCTTAGGACTCTTGAAATTGATGTGAAGGGTGGCTCAAGTTATGATTCAAGAGGTACTTCTGCTCCTACCCATTCAGCTTTTATTAGTGCTGCTAGCACTAATTCAAAGATGTCATATCCTGATCAATCCCATTCAACCACTTTTACTTCTACTTCATCAAGTCATACTGCTTCTAGCAATGTGATGGAAAATGTTCTCCATTCCTTTGTTGCTGAAAGTGATCCACAACAGCAGATCACTTATGAAGATTTTGATCAAATTGGGAAATTGGATTTGGAGGAATTAGACATCAAATGGCAAATGGCAATGCTCTCTGTTAGGATTAACAGATTTGAAAAGAAAGCTGGGAGAAAGATGAAGTTTAATAACAAGGATGCTGCAAGGTTTGACAAGAAGAAGGTCAAATGTTATAAATGCTCAGAGTTGGGTCACTTTGCTAGGGAATGTACAGGAAAACAGTTGGATTCACTTGAAGTGTGTGGGATTGCCAACATGGCAAGTATACATGGGAAGGTGGTGGTAGTGGAGGTGAGGGTGATGGTTTATCCTTGGTGTTAATGGAGTTGCAGGGTAAAAGGAGAAGGATGGACCCGTGACTAGAAAAAGGGCGGGAAAGGGTGTTATACCCTGTTTTGTATAAAGCAGGGGTGAAGTTTGGTGTGTTTCCAACTTTGGCCCCTCAACCAAATAAGTGATGTTGCACCCTTAGTCCTTGTAGTGTAAAGTAATTTAGAGGTTGGAAAAAACAGCCCCTCAAAGTTATAAGTGCTTTTACACCGTGAGTCCTTTATGGTATGAAACTCTGCTGATTTGGCAGAAACAGTCCTTCCAAGATATATGTGACTTTGCAAGACAGGTCCTTGTGATGTATAACTTTAAGGGCTTGGTAGATTTAGCCCTTGAAGTTATTAACACCATTTTTTTTCACTTTAAGTCCTTGTAATTTAAGTTTGATAATTTGACAACTTTAGTCCTTGAAGTTGTATTTCCTTTGACTTTGACTTGACTTTGTCGGGGTTGACTTTGACTTCTTTTCACGCTCTTTTCATTTTCATGCTCGGTTTTGTCGTTTTTAGCTTTGTTTTTGTCCTTTTCTTGAATATCCGTTTCTTGCACAATACAAATGCAAAACATACAAATACAATGTATTTTTGGTACGTTTTTAGTCATTTAAGTCCTTTTTTAATGGAAAATGGTATGTGTAATTAAGCACATACCAAGGGGCGCCCCCCTAAGTGGCTAGGCGGCCTCCAGATATATCTGGGACCGCCTGGACCGCCACCAACTGACCGTTGGGTTTTCCTGGCTATAAATATTGCACTATTCTCAGCAGAAAAACACACCTCTTAGCATAAATTTTTCAATCATCTTTCTCTCTCTAAACCTTCTTTCTCTCACTAAATATCTTAATTACTAACATAGTTTAATCTTGTTTCAAATGATCAAATCTCATCTTCTATCCTCCTCCTTCTTCTATCAAGTACAAGAGAAGAACACTCATATTCGCCAAGAAACGAAGTGTTATAGATTAGTGCTTTCTCCTTTCTTATTCTAAGATTCAAAACTCTATTTTGAATATCTTGTGTGATTGTGTAAGTCGAATAGTGTGTAAATCCGATAGTTTAGATCTTGTCATTTTGTAGTACTTGTGAAGTGGTAGATTGGTTCTAGCTAAGATTATGAATCGATATTTAGCTTAGTGTCGGAAAATAATGTAAGCGACGTGTAAACGGTTTTCTCCGCCTGAAGGGAGTTTGTTGACATAGTGAAATATCGAGTCGGATACTCGAGGAGTGGAGTAGGGCAAAGAAGAGCTTCGTAGCCGAACCACTATAATCTTGGTGTCTTGGTTTTGATGTTCTTTTCCTTTAATCTCTTTATATTGTTTGTGTAGTTTTTACAAGTAGATAATTATTTGATTGGTCAATTGTTGATGATTGAACATTACTCGAATCCACAACATTTTAAAAGTTAAATTTTAAAACGATAATTAGCCTGTAAACTATTCAACCCCTTTCTAGTTTCCACAATTGGTATCAGAAGCCAAGGTCCCTCAAGATTTTTAAAATATATTGTATTTTAAAGCTTGGATCGATTTATGGATTCCGACAAATATCTAAAAGGGAAATCCATGCAAAGACTGCCATTTTTTGAAAGTGATAGTTTTATTTATTGGAAAAATAGATTCGAGACATATGTTAAATCAAAAGATCTTGATCTTTGGCATGTTATTACTAACGGTGATTTTCAACCTATTCAACAAAATCCAGAAACCAAATTAGATGAGGTTATCCCTTTAGAAAAACTAAGTGATGGTCTTAAAAAGAAGCTTGCGAAAAATAACGAAGCTAAAATGCTCATGTACAATGCTTTGCCAAGAAAAGAATATGAAAGAATTTATGTGTAATACGACAAAAGAAATTTAGAAAACTTTGTTAATCACCCATCAAGATAATAACCAAGTTAAAGATAACAAGATCGACCTTTTGGTGCAACAATATGAACAATTCGTTATTTCTGAAGACGAAACTATAGATAGTGCTTGTGCTAGATTTAATATTATCATTACTAGTCAAAAAGCTCTTGATGAAGGTTATTCTAGCAAGAATTATGTTAGAAAGTTTCTTAGGGCTCTACATCCTAAATGGAGAGCAAAGCTTACGACGATTGAAGAGTCGAAAGACTTAACATCACTATCACTTGATGAACTCATCGAGAATCTCAAAGTTCACGAGATGATCATCAATAAAGATTCTGAAATAGTCAAAGCTAAGGGAGAAGGAAAATCTCTTGCTTTAAAGGCTAAGAAAGAATCTAGTGATGAAGAGTGTTCGACTTCCAGAAGTGAAGATGAAGAATACCCTATGGCGATTAGAGACTTCAAGAAGTTCTTTAAGAGAAGAGGTAGATTCGTGAGACAACCTCGGAATGACAAAAAGACATATCAAAGAAGCCGTGATGACAAGAACGGTAAAAATGATAGAAAATGCTTTAGATGCGGCGACCCAAATCATCTTATTGGAGAATGTCCAAAACCACCGAAAGACAAGAACCAAAGAGCTTTTGTCGGAGGTTCTTGGAGTGATCGCGGTGAAGAAGATAATGAGAAGGTCAAAGACGAAACATGTCTTGTAGCTCAAGCATCAAGTAAGGTATCTTCCGAATCCTCTTACTTTAGTGATGAAAACTCATCAATAGATGATTTAGTTTTAGATAATGAATATGATAAACTGTGCAAAATGAGTTTAAAGATAATCACTAAAAATAAAAGATTAAAAGCCATTAGAAATAGTTTAGAAAAAGAACTTAGTATTCTAAAAGAAAAAGTGTCTACACTCGAGAAAAACAAGAGAGTTGATCTTGAATGTGTAAAATGTCATATGCTTAAAATTGAGAATGAAAAACTCAAAGAGGAAGCCATTAGATTAAATAAATTTGAAAAGAGTACACATAGTCTAAATGAAATGCTAAGTAATCAAAAACTCTCCGGTGAAAAATAGGGTTTAAGATTTAGTTCATTTGAAGGATCATCTAGTAGAACTAAAGAAATAAAATTTGTGAAAGATCAGAAAAAGGCATCCTCTGATGGAGGTCCCATAAATATGGGAGGCCCCCATATTATACACGTGGCCCCCAAAATAATTATGGGACCGCCAGCAGCTACGCCTGAATATGAGAAAAGTGTGTCTTTTCAAAAATCTATTTTGGGTCCTAGACCAAAACACATAATAGTAAACAATGTCAAAGTTCCCGTTGCTAGTGATAATGAAGTCAAACAATTTTATAAGCCATTGTCAAAACCCAGAGTTGGATTTTCAAAACCTAATTTTAGATCAAAAACTCCACCACCTAGAAGAGTCAATAATAATTATCCTCGTCCTAAGACACCGCAACCAAAAAGGAACGTTGGTCGACAAAATCAACCTCGTGGCTTTCCCGTAACTTGGAACAATTTCCAACGTCAAAGTTACATGCCATGGGAAATGTGTCTTCCATTCCCACATCCCAACCAATTGCATCAAATGCAAGGGATGTTTAGCACTAACAACTTTGGACCCATGAGATATTGGGGACCAAATGTTTGAGTTATTGCCCTATATAAATAGATATGCCTTGGAGTCGACTTGGAACCCGATGAGTGGATAAAGGATAACGGATGCTCCAAACACATGACGGGTAACCGAAAGCTCTTCTCAAGCTACAAGGCATACAACGGAGGTAATGTTATTTTTGGTAGCAATCTTCGCGGTAACATCATTGGCAAAGGTACGATTTCGAATGACTCTCTCAAAATAGATAATGTAGAACATGTAGATAACTTAAGATTTAACTTGTTGCATTGTTAAAAATCCAGTTTTTCACCAAAGAACAAAGCACATAGAAATTAGGCACCATTTTATTAGAGATGCAAATGAGAAAAATCTTATTCACGTGCTTAAGATTCACATAGTTGAAAATGTGGCTGATTTGTTAACCAAGGCATTTGATGGACCTAGGTTTAATCATCTAGTGGTTCACATTGGGATGCTTAATCCCTAGATGCCATGGTTAAGGGGAGGATTTGAGTCCAAGGGGAGGACTGCTTTTGTAAAATTTTCTAGTAGTAGGTTTTTCTTTTATGTTTACCACTTAGTTTTCAACATATTTTTCTTCTGGTAGTTTTCATTTTTTTTCTACTGATAGTTTTAGTTGATTATGGTAGTTAAATTTTTCCTTTTCATTGTATATGTTTTGTGTGTTTTTGGTTCTAACCTTTCTGCGTATGCAATGGATTGCAAGTGTGTGAATTTGCATGGATGAATGTGGCCTTTATACTGACTGATAAAGTACTCATTTTGGTTGGTTTAAGTGTCTTTTCTGGTGTTGCAAGAGTTCCTACTGGTAGCTTTACTTGTTCCTACTGGTAGAACAATTCCTACTGGTCTTGTTAGTTTTCTTTAGGGTTGACTTTTCTTTGAGCGGGTGTCTTAAATTGAGTTTTACTTTAATTCAAAGTTATAGTTGAGACAATTGGGCATTTAATTCATCAAAGGGTCACCTATTTAAAGGGATAATTACACTCTTTACTATCATTTTTTACAGTTACCTTTTTAGTTTATACACATAATTTTGTAAACAGACTTTTATTAATACACTCTACTCCACTTTTGAAAAACTCGATTTACCTACTACCAACCAGTAGTACTTACCCTTTGCAATCATACACCTGCACTAACATCAACCACATTCTTTGTAATCATCAAATTCACTGGCCGCACTTTAAGTATGTGTTGAGCACAACAAGGTGGGTCTTCTTGGAGAAACCAAAAAGGCAGTGCCGATTCTTATCACCAATTTCTTGACTTTTTTTGCGGGGTTCGCACATTAAGGTATGCTGATTACCCATGACCCCATTCATCTATGACTCGTTGTCAATAGTTCTGGTCTACTGGCCTCTCTCAGAGCTTCTAAGGAAGGCCCTCCAGCTATACTGGCCACCATTGATAGGACTCCCTATACTATCACTGAATCATTAGTTAGGAGCCAACTTCAATTAGATGATGATGGTGGTGTTGAGGACTTGCCCATAGCTGACATATACTTAGGTATGGAACAATCGGCGCGTACCCCACTGAGCAGCTGACCTTCCACAAAAACAAATTCTCACCTCAATGGAGGTTCTTAGTTCACACTATCTTGCATTGTCTCAGTACCAAATCAGGTAGCTGGGATCAATTTGGAAGCCCATTGGCTATTGCTCTTATTTGTTTGACTGAGGGGAGGAGGTATAATTGGTCAAGCTATATTTTCAAAGGGATGGTTAACAACATCAACAATCCTAAAAAGTTTTTGATGTTTCCTAGGTTTCTTCAAATGATTTTAGAAATTGAACCCTAGGTATACCAAGAAAAGATAATACTTATTAAACTGTAAGCAAATTTGTTTGCTAACATGAGGTTAAATTTTCAAGGGGACCACATGCCACTTTTGGCTACAATGCTTCCCCCTGCTCAAGCTGCTATTGCAGGTGAAAGTTCAGGGGAAGCTGCACCATCTAACCCTCAGACTGTCCCTGAGACTATCACTGAACCTGATCACTCTCATGATCATGAATCCACACCACCCAGACCAACAACTACTACTTCTAGTGCTCCAGTGAATGAGCAGGGTCCCTCTTCAGACCAACATTGCCTCTTCTTCAAGACCTCATGAGTCTGCTCCTGACCTATTCACTTCCATAAATGTGGTGAGATGAAAACAATGAGAGGTTTTTTAATACTCTTACTCCTAGGTCCACTCAAGCTCCACCTGAAGGTACAACCTCAGGAGGTGCTGAGGACCTTGATAAACTAACAGCTTTGTCTTCTCTAGTGTCCACTCTTGTGCAGAAAGTGAATACTCAAGAATCTGAACTTAAACACATAAGCTGCTGTTCAAGGAGGTAGTAAGAAAGCTGGTTAAGAAGGTAAAATTGTTGGAGGATAAACTCAAAGGTAGAAAAAGGAAGTTTGTGATGACTGATTCTGACAGGTAAGAGGATGTAGAGCAGTGTGGATCCTCCTTATCAAGCTAGCTAAGGCAGCTGCTGCTGGCTTCAGCTTTCTACTGTTGGTTCTCATGACGCTGATATTCCGCCTAGTTTCTCTTCCCCCCCCCCCCTCCCCCACCCCCCCCCCCCTCCCCATCCCCCTTCTGATGAGTTTGCTGGTGGTTCTGATGTTCCTGCTGGTGCTACTACTGGTCCTTTTGTGTGATCCTTCCAACAAGGTTAAATCTTCCTTTGTTGGAAGAAAGGACCCTCCAGTCAGAGAAAAAACATTTAGAAAAGAGAGAAGAAGGTGGTGAAGAAGCTGCGAGGGAGAATGTATAAGAGAGCAGGATGAGTTGGAAAGAGAGAGAGAAGAGATGCAGAGAAAAAGACAACAGGGATGTGCTAAATTCTCAGCAAATACTTTATGAATTCTGATTGGACTGACATAATGGGTCAAGTTCATGCCAATCACAGACTTACTGCTGATCTTTTGGGTCCTGATGTCAATGAAGATAACTTTGCTGAAAGAATCGTAGCTCTGATTGCTAAAAGAAGAAGAAATTTTGTTGCACAGAGGTTTCAGGACAAGAGGAATAAGCCTATGACATATGCACAACTGATGGCTCTATATGAGAACTTTGTGAAGAATCAAAGCTCAACCATTATACATAACAGTATGGACAATGAAGAATGTGAAGTATTTTTTGATGATCAATCAAATACTGAGTTTGACAAATAATAGAACAGCTTTTGCAGAATTACAATCTCAAAACATCAGGAGGTCTCTTAAAATGACTGATGAAGACTTTGGTACAAGCTGGTTAAAGAAGTCCAATAACCAACTGAAGCTCCAAAGGTCTTCGTTCCTGTGAATACATACAACCATCTGCTGAGTTCCACCTAATGTACTCAACAACCTCTGATAAATTTCTCATCACACCGACTATTCCATCTGTGAGCTAAGAACTCCATTCCTATGGTACCAAGAGAAAGTCTCTTGGAGCCAGGAAGAAGTCCTCTACTGAGTTGGATTTGACTGCTGATGATAGGTCCTTCATTAGAGTTCTCTCTGATGATTCTGATGACTCTAATGATGATGATGACCCTCCTATTTTTTGGCCTGCATTTGCTGCTTGGGAGGTGGTACCTACTGGACTGGGAGATGTCAATGCTTTGTACTTCATGGATAAGTCTTCCAAGTACTTTACTCATCTCAGGGAAATTCTTCATTTGGTTGATAGGAAAGATTTGTTTAAGCTCTATGGAATGGTAGTTCAGTACTATGAAGAGCATCCTCTAGCTGGTTCTGGTATGATCCTATGGGGTGATATATAAGTCTTGTTTTGGAATCTCATGAAGGTTGGTACTGTGCTGGTATTTTGGGCAGATCAACAGCAATGGGTTATCAGGAGTTGGAGGTTATTTCCATTTTCAGGTGTTCATGTGTTGGAGACAATTTCTGGCAAGATTCTGTATATGTTTGCAGACACTCCTTATCCTCTTTCAGCTCAACTCATGAAGAAGATGTTGAAGCACAAATTGGAGGTTGAAATTGATGGGATTGGGAATGATATGACTTATGCTGAGCAGCTGATTCAGTTCATCAAGAATCAGGTTGCTGCTAGTTTTTCCTTCCGCATGTTAATCGTATCTTGTCAATCTCTGTATATACTCTATCTTTTGTTATGTTATGTTTTAGTCCTTTTTGGTTTTATCTATCTTTTATGAAGCTTGGCTGTAAATGGTTTTGCTTCTGAAAAATCTTGGTTTTGGTATACTCTTTTGGGACTGGATCACTTGGTTTTTAAAACTGCAGATGAGCAACTGGTTTTCAGGATCATCTTTGTATTTCAGTGATCTAATTGATTAGACTGGTTTTATGGCCCAATCTTTTAAAGGAAAAATTTTTTTGGTTGTGCAACACTCTATGTGTGGTACTCTCAATTTCCCTACCCCCCCCCCGGCTTTATGGCATAGAATTAATTGATTTTGGTTCTCAATAACAGGCCATCAGGCTAGAATCATTGAGGTATGGTTTCATTTCCAAGCGTCTATGAATTACGAATGAAAATTGATATAGCTTTAATGATTTGCTCAAAATCATAGAGTCCCTCAACTGACTGATGTTTCAAGTACCATGAGTTGAGATGGTTTGCACTCCACCATGGGAGTAACCCTTTCTGGGTCCATGGATTGTCTAGCCCAATAGCAAACGGCTATGTGGTTAAGGCTTATAAAATCCAGGATGGTTTCCAGGTTACCTAAAAACTGGATGGTTTTTCACTTACATATCTTGGAATGTAAAGTGGCAGTCCAGAGGGTACGGTCTTGGTAAAGACCTAAATCAAATCCGTTGGATGGCTGTGATGGTTTGCCAAAATATTGGGATCTCAACTCACGTTGATATCTGTACTAAAGAGTTGAAATAGGTTCTCAGTCTCTTGGATTATCCTTTCTGGGTGCCAATGGACTGACTAGCCCAAGAGTGAATGGCTACTTGGTAAAGGCTCATCAAACCCATTCATGTAGCTGTGGTGGTCTTGTTGCAGTCCATGATTAGATGCTGATTTTCTTGTTGCTGATTCAGAGTTTCTCAAGGTTATTTTTGGAGTTAGTTTCAAGATGTTGCTATTCAATCCTCTGGTGTTTTCAAGGAAAGATCTATCTAGAAACTTGAAGTTAACTGCTTTATTATTCTACTGTCAATTCAAGGTAGGGGAGGATTGTTAGGAATTTTGTAATAGATAGTTACTACTGGAAGGTATGTAGTTCCTACTGGAAGAGTAAAAGTTCCTGCTGGTAGGTATGTAGTTCCTACTGGTAAGGATAATGTTATAGTTAGTACTGGTAGGACAAAAGTTATTCCTGCTGGTAGTACAATATTAGTCCTGGTAGTATTATGCTTACTCCGGGTTGATAGTAAAGTTAGTTAGTTTAGGGATATGCTTGGATATCCTAGGAAGTGATAACACTTATCACTTTAGCTTTTAAAGAGTCTTATTGGGAAACAGTAGTTAGGGTTTCATGTGTACTTTAAGAACCTTCGTTAATAGGTGGAGGGACGGACAAAAGAATACACTTTTATATATAATAGGAAAAAGATCCATAGAGGATCATTGTTTGAGTAATTCTTCATTAACTCTGTTGTTTATATTCCGCGTAAATAATAGTTTCATTTGTTAGAGTCTCTCTTAGAGTTGCTTGTGATTACATAAGTGCTCTACAACCTTAACAGGCTTGAAGATCTAGCTAGGGCTGGACCTACAACAATCAAAGTTATCACAAGGTTTTCTTTATTGAACGTTTCCCTATTACCCCAACTATAATTTGGGGCTACATCAACTAACTATGGTGTACTATTCGACTCTAATAGTCGAATTGCTATCTAACTTATCAGGGACTCTCATTGGAGAGCATCTAGTTTTCTAAGGATGGTTGTCTAAACCATATGCATAAATAATCTCTTTATATAGAGAGAATATCAAGGGCTTACAACAGAAGAATAAGATCAAAACAATATATATTAAAACATTTAAGATATATCTTCTAATATTTTTGTATCTTTATCTTTATAAGGAGATCTTCTGAAATCTTCTTCTTTATCTTCATATTCTCCACCGGCTTGAAGATTTCTGTAATTACAATTTTAGTCTTTTTGTTTCATTCTTATATTTATTTTGTCTCATCAAATCTAGAATCCCAACATAGATCAAGACCATGATAAGGGAATTTTCAGAGTAAGTCCTTGAAATAAGTCTACGCATCGCAGAGAGATTTATCTTGATGTTGTTAGAACATCAAGATATCTTTTTGAAGTTTAGTAGTTCTTCCTGGTTGGAAAAACTGTGCGAGGAAACGACTGGTGAGATCATCCCAAGTTGAGATGGATCCTGCGGGCAAACAATCAAGCCAATTAATGGCTTGGTCATGAAGAGAAAAGTAGAATAGACGCAAACGAGTGGTATTTCTTGTAGAACCATTAAGGTCAATGGAATCTACAATCCTAAGAAAGTCCTTAAGATGTTGGATCAGGTCTTGGGACATAAGTCCGTGGAATGCACATCCATTTTGCACCAATCGGATTATGTCGGATCGCAGGGGGACATCTTGACTCCTTTGGGAAGCTCAATGGCATTTTAGTAGCCCTTGTGGCTAGGTCGAGAGTAATCTCCTAAGGTACGGGGTTGGTTTGAATTTTTTCTCCCATGACGGTCAACAAAAGAGTAGGTTTGGTTACGAACAAAAGGAACAAAGAAGAGATAGCTAAAAGAAAGCTACTTGGCAAGAAATTAAATCTCACTTGATAGGAATTTTGTGAGTAGACCTAAGCTATATTGAATCTGAAACCTACGGTATTCCCCGGCAAGGGTGCCAAAAACTTGATGCGGTAGTCGTAAGACTTCAACAAGAAGTTTTACAACGCCCTAGGTAGTGTACCTAATCGTTGCAGTGTAGTATATGCAAGACTCAGGGGTTGTTATCATTCTATAGGGGAATAGCACGAAGTTCTGATTGAATATTCACTAAGGTCTAAAGGTTGAAGGAAGATTATTTTTGTATTTTTATATTTTATGAAAGCAAGTAAATTATGGTTTTAGAGAGGTTTTAGTTTTAAGCTAATTAAACTAACAAACGAAATAACAATTATGCAACAAAGTGTATTCACTTGGGATGCACTATTCCTTGCTAGTTATCCAATTCTACCTATTACTTTGTAATGACATCAAATAACGTCTATTTTACAGCATCATTTATCCCAAGATATCAACCTATTATGTATAATTATTGCAAAGAATTGTTGCTTGTTAGCCTTACAATATGTTGACTTACACGAAATTACATTAGTTCATTAATAGTCAAACACGCAGGGACTAGATTAGACTATTTAGGATAGTTATAGTTGTGTTGGGACTAGAATTACCCCTCCATACTTCGTGGTGGGAGTGAGGATTCATTTGTTATTTTTTTTCATAAGGTGTGTGTGTGTTCTTTCTCTCTCTAAAACACATACACATCTTTTCCTTTCTCTCTCTAAATAATATGGCTAAGTATTTGTTTCATCCTCCCCGACCTCCGGATCGATCTTGTTAGTGTTTCTTATTACTTACATTACTTAATCGTTTAATTTAAGAATTGAGGTATTATGGAGTAATTGGTGAAAGTTAGCAAAAGGCGCGCATTCTTGAGCATAAATGAAGATATTTTGAAGATTACTATTCTGAAGACCAATACGCCGTATCTATCAAAGAAGATACGGCGTATCCGTGCCTACACTCACCAAAGACCACACAAGAATAAAGCTCAATACGCCGTATCCAGAGAGACTCAATACTCCGTATTCAAGATATAGTATATGAATATTCTGGAAGATATCAAATGTGGTCCCTACTCTAAGAAATCCCTAATATGCCATATCTAATACTTAGATAAGCTGTATCGAACCGACTTCCAGACAGTATAAATAGAAAACTCAAAAACAAGTTTTAAGTGTGCTAAATCATATTCTCGATACCTAAACCATAAAAGTCAATTTTCATAGGAGAAGAAGAGCAGAAGAGGTCGAGCAACGTTATCAATTCCATAGGAGACAACGTGTAATCTCCATATACTTTAGTAATTCATTTAGTTGCTCGAGCGCGCTCTCGCTCTCTTCGTTAACTCAGTGAGTTTACCTTGGCTAAAATATTGCTCTGTATTTATTATGATGTTTAATGGAGGATTCCTGCTGGGTATTAGCCATTATTATGAAGAATTAAATGTTTGGTATTTGTTTATCTCGATTACATGATTTATCATTGAGTGCTTGTTTATGTTTATCAATTTATACTTGTTTACACGCTTTTGTATGCGACCTATCATTCAACTGGATCTTGTGAAGCGGACCAACTTGATCTAGAGTCTAGGATAGCTCTCCATATAGTAATTTATACATCTAGAATCATAGGATCACAAGTATTATCCTTCTAAGTTTGTGTCTAGGATACGCTTCGGGCTTAACTAGTTAATTGGATATTGCCAATGGTTTATTGATCATGTTGACTAGAAGGTGAACCTAGATAATTCAACAAATCATGTTTTGATTCCATTGGATAGTTGGACCAAGTAGACTACTAGTGTATAAATTTCCATTAAGCAATAAGTGGGTAAAGTCTCTATGAGCTAGGGTTTAACAAGATCACCATTGCTTTAATCCCTAAGATAGATTATAATTAGCAAATAAGGATGCTTTATGCGGATGCTTTGAATGTGACAGAATTAATGTGTCTAGGTCTTAGGATGATGTAATGCCTAAGTCTTAAGAATGATATGCCACATTGAGAGAAAAAATCATTGCACTTAATAAACAAACAAACGTTCTAATCGGATTAATAATGGTTAATGCAGTTTTCTTATATAAGGTTTGACCGCTCTTTTATCTTTTGTCTATTAGTTTACATGGGTAATAGTGTCTTGAATTGATTGTAGTCACCAACCAAACCGTGCCAGTCTCTTAGGCTGAAAACCCCCTTTTTCCCATTAGAATTAGGATTTAGACTGACATAGGTTTAACATAGGTTTAGATTAGAATAGAATTAACATAGATTAGATAACCAAGATATTAATTAAATTGATAGATTTAACCTCGCTCTCAGTGATCGACACCCTACTTACCACGAAACTACTACCGATCGGGTACACTGCCCGTTAAAGTATTATTTTTGGTTGAGTCGACAAAATATAAATTTAAAACTTGAATCAATAAAATATACACCACACAAGGACACATCAAGTTTTTGGCGTCGTTGCCGGGGAGTGAAAATTAATCTTGATTTTTATTTTGATATTTTGGTTTTTAACATAAGATTAGATCTAACCCTTAGGATTAGTGTAATTTAGAGTAGTTTAAATTCCTGCTTGTTTGTTTATTCTATACGGCGTATTCAGTTCATTGAATACGACGTATTCAGTTCATTGAATACGACGTATTGGTTATTTAACTGCCTTTCTAGTAAGTTTATTTTAGGATGGATGATCTCAACATGACTATGGAAGAATATATCAAGTTTGAAGAAGAAAAAGCTCGTAGGCGTGGTCGGGTATTTACTTGGCAAATAGCTACATATGGAAAGATCAGGGTTGATGACGATCTTCATGACCTTTAGATCTGTGGAAGCTGAATTCCCAGCTATTGTCATTGACGACGCCTTTGCACCTTAGGATACACTTCAGTACAAATCTCAAGTAAGTACTACTGTCAACGATGAGATCGACTTTAGAATATCATTTGATGAATTCGACGATGAGGATTACACAATAAATTGTGACAAAATTTTGTTTATTTATAAATTGATTTCTATCAACAATTTGAAAACGGATTCGGAAAACGATAATGAAAAACCCGGTGTACCTTCTTTCCCGCCACCCAAGCCTACGACCAGTTATATTGATGATTTAGACTTCTTTAATGATTTTGAGAATGAATCTTCAGCCATTGTTTACAATGATGCTCAAACGTCTAAATCAACTTTATTAACTGAACCGATTTTAAGCCCTCAACATATCGATGAATTTAATTTAAATGATGAAACATCATTGTCTGAATATGATGAAGAGGAACAAAATGTTTTGTACTTTAATGATCTATTCCCTTTCCACGTTATTCATCCTAATGATTTAAAATCGGACGAGGACAATGATAATAATAAAATCGATATAATACAGTCTTTAGAGGGTAATGAAATTATACATGGGTCAAGTATGCTTTCTGAAACAAGTCACGATAAAGTCACCAAAACTTTTAGAATGGGAAGTTTTGTCATAAACTTAAAAGTAAAAATCATAATTTAGAGATATTACATAAACGAAATATTATTCTTTCTCATTATGAATTTATATGTGCCGGTTGACATTTCGTTCGACCCTAAGTGGTATTATAAGGATGGTGATTGTACGATCATGTTACGGAGGCCAAGGTACGTTTTCTTTGCTTTATTTTAGGAAAATTGGTCTCCAAGAATGGATACGGCGTACTAGGTTAAAACCTATATGGCGTATCCACTGTTTTAACGTGTGTTGACTAAGTCAACAAAATACGCCAATACGGCGTATTAACCTCACCTCGATACGGCGTATTGAGTTTTGGTATATAAACTCAACTGATACGCCGGATCAGTTTTTACCATAACATTTCACTACCAAACATACAAATCTTTACCACACAAAAAAATTCTTTGGAGATCATCCTTGTTTTTGATTCTCATCCGCTCTCTTATCTATCTCAATCATACGATATGGCACCCTTACCACCACGTGAGTAGAGACACCCATTTCTTAGATACCAGGGTCTTGAGTATACAGATGCGAATATTGCTGACTTTGAGGAGAGGTTGGAGAGGATTTACAGTCAAGAGATACATAGGGTTCAGGTTGTTGATTTTCTGGGGATGCCGGAGCTTATGAGGGATGGTTTATTTGCTAGGATGGTTATGGAGCACCATGATGATGCCGGTGTAGTTGTATTCACTAGTCGAGCCTAGGGGAGGCTGTTTGATACTAGGGTACCTCTGGTTAGGGAGTTCATTCTAGAGTTCTTTAGCATGCTTATATTTAGTGAGATATTTCTTGACTTGGATGCTCCTGATACTATTCAGTTTTAGTTAGGCGAAGCCAGGAGACGATTGAGTTAGAGGCAGTTTATTCTGGCCTTGAGATTACACATCGAGGAGGAGATGGAGTCCCCCGGTTTTGCTAGGTACTGGAGTGAGAGTGAGAGGATGATCCCTGGGAAGGGGGATCTACATGATTATTGGAGGGATATTTCGACTGCTGGAGATTTCCTAGGACCTCCCTCTTCCTACATTTTGATTAGAGATTCGGTGTTGAGACTTTGCCATCGGATGATAACACACAGTATTGCTGGGAGGAGTCAGGCACCTGAGAAGGTGACCGTGACGGATTTGTTCTATTTGAGAGGGATGGATGTTGGCTCGATCAACGTCCCTTATTTATTGGCTAGGTATTTGAGATTGTTTGTCGCTGGGAGGAAGAGCGAGGCTCATATTTCTGGTGGGCATTTTGTAGCTCGATTGGCTAGGAATTTTGGACTCCTGACTGCGAAGATACTTGGAGGATTGATAGTTATTGCCCTTGAGCTCCCGATTATCGATATGGGTGAGCTGGTGAGGTTACAGATATGTATGGAGGTTGATGATACATGGGCCTAGGTGGCCATAGGACCAGAGAGGCAGCCTGATGCTGCGGCTGGTACCCCTGCTATCGTTGAGGATGCTCCTGCTATTGATGAGGGTAACCAGGCTATTTCAGCACCCGTGCAGGTACCTCAGCAGCCACCATCACCACCTCCAACTGCTGCTAGGACTATGCCTCAGAGATTAGGGAGACTAGAGGAGGAGGTATAGGGACTGCGTAAAGATGTCGGGACCTTATGTGGACTTATGAAGAGATCGATGACTGATCAGGGGAGATTCTCCACATGGATGATGTCGTGTATGGCACAGTTAATGGATGTTAGTAGGCTAACATACCATGCATTCGATGGGACTTTCTGAGGGAGCTTACCTGCAGCATTCTAAAGATGCA
The DNA here is from genome assembly GCA_026074375.1 of Tanacetum coccineum. Classification (NCBI taxonomy): domain Eukaryota; kingdom Viridiplantae; phylum Streptophyta; class Magnoliopsida; order Asterales; family Asteraceae; genus Tanacetum; species Tanacetum coccineum. The sequence goes on along the minus strand of BQNB010007751.1, from coordinate 34,442 downwards.
CTAGACAGAGGATTGGCAAGGCCAGCACCTCTACAACTTAGTAGGACCCACAACAGCCAAACCCATGATCCATCCTATCCTTATCTTTTGTATCTATCTATACATTTATTATTATTATTGTTGTGATGTATCTAACTATTAAACATGTTCTCATATTTTTAGGTATATTGGTATGATGTTTTGATTTGTTTGAGAGAATCAAGCCTGGCAGTAAGTTCAGCACCATAGTTCATGAATATGTTATGGAAGCAAGCAGGATATCACACTAAATGCAAGAATGGGAAAGAGAGATGATTTCAAATGTGTGGAAGCTGAAGACAAGTCTAACTTAAAGACTTTGCTGTAAACAAAAGTGGCTTCATATGGGGGGGGGGGGGGAGAGGAGACGAACCCAGATTGTTTCAATTTAATTTTATCGAGTCTGGCATCCCAGACATGCAATACAAGTTTTATCCTCTCCATACCATAGCAACGTATGGTTGTCTGGATGTATAGGTCTTACTTTTATGCAACTGTTAAAAAACATTATTGTCCAGTTCTGAGCAATACGATAGCGTATTCTCTAACCTGATACGCCACTCCACCAAAACTGAACGTATCGTATTTAGTTTGTTTAGTTGTAGTTTAAATTCAACCATAGTACCATGATAGTGGAAAGCACATGTTTTTTTTCTTATCATCTAATACAGGACCTCATGAAAGAAATACTACGATGAACAAGTAGTGTCGCGAAATGCATATTCTTTATGGAATTCTGTGTGTGTGATGATTCGTCTAGCATTCCAAACCACTTTCTTCAGCACAATTAAAGACATCTCGCAATCATAAACAACATCTTAGAGAATCTACGAGTAATTTATTAGGGGAGTTTCTCATTCTAATTCTTTTTTAAATTCTTCTCTTTAATCATTTTTATACAATGCAACGAGGACGTTGGTATAACTTCAATGTGGTGGGATGCATTAGAATGTTTACTTGTCCTATTTCTCACACTAAAATGCTTAAATTATGCTCAAATTTTAAAAAAATTTCAACCATACTTTTTTGAAATTACATGTTACATAACCCGCACACAATAACCCTTGTTAGATATTGTGAGGAATTAAAACTATCTGTTTCTAAATGTTTACCCAAATTCTACAAAATATGAGTATGCCGGTGATGTTGTAGACTTTAGAACTTGGCTTAGTATAATACTCGAGACCACAATAATGAGTATTACAGATTTAATTAGAGTAACTTGTTTAAATTGGTAAATTTTTAGATTAACCAATCCCTTTACCATGTTGCTTATTAAACAAACTACAGCGGGTTAGTTAACCTACTATTTAAAACCCTTTTTAAAACCCTGTGTCCAACTTACTTAGAGGAAGATCCATTATAAAAACATCCCGTAAAGCAATTCCTTTAAAGGACTTACACCAATATTCATTTGAGTTACAAACCCTTACACCTTAACCTACCCTGTTAGATTAAGTTTAATTTACAGTTGCTAGTTGCTTAAAGTGTAAAGTTTGTATTTCCCGAGTCTTGTGTCATTTTCTATCTTTGGTGCGGTTGGAAATTTGCACATTGCAAATGGGAATATATATTAGTAGTCAAAACTTATGTGATTTTACTACCGTCACAATTAATGGTGAATCCGAAGAACGAAGAACTAACGAAGGAATTATCTAGAATTATTATGATCGTGAAGATGGTGAAACTACACTGAGATTTGAAGTATAGTTACTATGATTTTTTTTGAAAAAATGAGAAAAAATACAACGAAAAAAGAGAGAAAGAAAGTTTAAAGATAATCGTTTCGCAACTACCGAAGGAATTACATGAAGGATCGATTATTCATTAATACATAACAAAAATCAATGATGTAGAGTATTGTACAAAGTGGGAGATATCGCCACTTACCTTGTAGAGTATGTAAAGTTTTGGGATGATTAGGAAGTTGACCGTTACAGGAACACCAACTTTAGTTGTTGTTTTTTTATCTATGATCAAGACGTTGTAAATAGTTGTGTCCTTATCATGGTAACGATCGAGAAAAAGTGTCTAGCAACTTGTACTTTAGGCTTAATCTATTTGTTTCTTGATTTTTATTTAACAACAATTTACTTCCCTTTCACCTAATGATTAGCCGTTGGTTTTACATGAATGAGGATGTGATCGAGCTTGCATGTCGATTTTGTTGTTACGGCCATGTATGCATGTCTCAGCTGCCTTGTTGGTTTACGACTTTTGGTGAAAGTTAAATGGTCCCTACCCTATATCATTCTTCATCCTAACCGTTGGTTAAATTCGAATGAGGATGTGATCGAACACACATGTCTATTCCGTCGTTACGGCCATATATGTGTGCTTCAGCTGCCTTGTTGGAGTGGTACTTCTGGTGAAAGATTGTAGAATGATCAACCGTAAGCCTTTCCATACAAAAACCCATATTTACCTTTATAAACTTGTTACTCCTTCGATATTTACCGTTATAAACTGATTACCATATGGCTTTCAGTGTAAGAGATGTGTATCCCTTTCCAAGCTTATTGTTATTAATTTGAGTATATTAGCTTTATAATTTCTATTTTTCTAACTCTGAATTTAGAATACTTTTTTGTTATGTTGTATAGAAAGAAAAAATACCTCGTCATGACCGAGCAATTTGAGCGAATAGTTACATTTAGCCACCATAGATTAGTTGAGTGATTTGAGTGCTTTTCATCTTCCTTTTCATGAGGTGTTTGTTGTGTACTTGTGATACAATGATCAAATAAAATGCTTAACAAAATTTCCTTAGGGATACATTTTTTATAAACTTCAAAAGGCTACTTAGAACAAGTAGATTCAAGTGGGGCGGGAAATTATTTGATGAATCAAATAACTCTATTTTTATAGTGTCATTTATCCCCATGTTATTAACCCATTTTGATAGTATAGCAAAGAATTGGTAACTTAATTGTTTATATTTAAGAATTGCCCGTAATTATGCGTAATTGGTGAAAGTTAGCAAAAGACGCTCATTCTGGAGCTAAACATGAAGATATATTGAAGATTACATTCTGAAGACCAATACGCGTCAATATCCAATAAGGTAAATACGCGTATCCGTTGACCTGCACTCACCAAAGATACACACAACATGAATTAAAGCTCAATACCCCGTAAAAAACCAGAAGACCAATACCCAATTAGAAATATGGAATGAAATTATAATATTTCTGGAAGATATCAAAAGCATGGTCCCGACTCCAAGAAATCCCCAATACACCGTATTCCAAAAGCGCTTAGTCATAACGCCGTATCGAACCTGACTTCTCAGACCCTATAAATACAAAACTAAAAAAACAAGTTTTAAGTGGAGTAAATCATATATCGTCGATACCTAAAACATAAAAGTTGATTTTCAAGAGGAGAAAAAGAGCAGTCTCAAAGGTCTAGCCTACGTTATCCAACATACCAAATGATACTAACATATGATTCCATATACTTTATGTAAAATCGTTTATATTTTTTGCGTATCAATCGTTCTACTTAATTAGTTACCTGGCTAATAATTAGAGACCATATTTGTATTCTTATTATGACTTTGAACGCTAATACCTTCAGAGGCTATTAGCCTTATTACATGATGATCTGAATGGTTTGGCTGGTTTATCTTGATCTTTGATTTACTTGTTGAATACTTGGCTTATGTTATCAATTTATAGCTTGTTTACCCCGCTTTGAACTGCACATATCACACATTGTGGATCTATTGATACGTACCAAATAGATCTAGAGTTTTGGGATAAGCTCTACATATAGTAATTTATACATTCTAAACCATAGGATCACCATATTGTCCTTCCTATCTGTGTCCTAATACGTCTTCGGGCATAACTACAGTTAATTGGATATTACCTAATGGTTTTTATTGATCATGTTTTGACTACAGGACCTAGATAATTTAACAAGTAACCGCTTCTGATTCATAGCTTATTTGGACAAGTGTACCCTACTAGTGTATAAGATACCATTAAACGGTAAAGTGGGTAAAGTCTCTATGACCAAGGTTTAACAAGATTCATCATTACTTTAATCCATAAGATTGATTAAATCACAAATAAGGAGGCTTTAATGCGGATGCTTTAATTGTACAGAATGCAAAAGAGAGTATATCTAGGTCTTGATTATGTAACGCCTAAGCTTAAGAATCGATATGCCACAAAATCGGATGACAAAAAATCATTGCTCCTTAAAACAAACAAACAAACTTTCTGATAAAACGGATATAATAATGGTTAATACAATTTTTTTTATTTTTGATTTAGCTTATATTTTGGTCGACCTTTTTATCTTTGTTAATTAGCTTGTGTGTTAAAGTGCCTTGAATTGATTTGTAGTCACCAACCAAACCGTGCCAGTCTCTTAGGCTGAAAACCCCCTTTTCCCGTTAGAATTAGGATTAAAACTGACATAGGTTTAGAATAGGATAGAAGTTAACCATAGATTAACGACAACCCAAGATAATTTAATTTAATTCATGATATATTTTAACCTCAGCTTCAAGTGTTTGACACCGCAATTCTTATCACAAAACACACTACCTGATCAGGTACACTACCTGGGGAATAGTTAGGTTTTGATCATAGTTTAGCTTAGTTCTACTTGCTTGAATCCTTTTAAGTAAGAATTTAATTTCCGCATATTAGCTTTCTCATAGTCTATCTTTTCTTTGTATGATTGTTCATAATTTTCATTCACTATTCTACTCTTCATCATGGAGAACGCAAATCCACCACCTACCAATAATCGTCCTGTCCCACCAGCTATGCTGCACGCATGAATTGACCAAGAGCTCCATGAGCTACATGTGATTTCGGCCTTTGTTGACTCTCGCCTAGAGAGTATTAAACAATTCCTTAACAACTTTGATAATCAACCCAATGAGACCAATATGAATAACCTCGAGTCCGATGATGAAGCGGTAGATACACCCCTTGTTTCTCCCTTTCCTCATTCAGACAATGACTCGGATGATGGTGAAGTTCTTAATGAGCTAATTGAGTACGAAAATGCGGGGACACTACGTCGAGAAAGAATAATTAATAGTTTTGATGGGGATGACCTAGCATTCGAATGTATGATGGGCTTTAGGAAGTTTACTGCCTATCTTAACCCTTTTTTACCAATGAATATTATCTCGCGTAAATCCTACAATATAATAATGGTAAAAGGACTAGAGGGAATGGGAAAGAACCTAGTTTCCATCGTTAAGGATGTTTACATTTTTATTGGGAGCTTTACTAATATCACGGATTTTGTTGTGTTAGAAGACGGGTATGTTTGGCACGTGAGCTTATCAGAGCTTACCATAGGATGAGCTTATTTTAAAAAAAATAAGCTACCATTAAAAATAAGTCTCGTTTGGCTGACACAGCTTGAAGGAGCATGCAAAAAAATAAGCTACTAAATGGCATGCTAGTTAAACTAGCATGTAAAAATAAGCTCCAACAACATGCTCCAGCAACCAGCTCCAGCAACCCGCTCTAGCTCCTACTAGTGCCAAACATACCTATCATAGGAGAGTTTATCATGAGCGCATGGCTGAAGTCTTGATGGGCAGACCCTTTAGTGAATGACGTCGCTAAAGGATTGGTCTCATTCACTAAAATCTTTGACACATACACATATAGGATGCCATGTACAATACCTATGCTCAAGAAATTTATATGGAGTAAGGTCCCACCACTGTTATAACTTAGCCAAAATGATTTGATGAACGAACTTAGGCACCCTCATGAAAAGAATAAATTTATGTACAAAAACTGCTTAAACCTAGGTCCCGAATACCAAGTGAATGAAAGTATGAAGGAATGGCTCATTCATGGGCACATGAGCATTCTCAAAACAACGTGAGAACATGTGACTTCGAGTCTAGCTACAAGACACGTAAAATAAAGAAAAGCGCTTTTTGGGAGGCAACCTAATATTTATTTTTCCCTCACATTAGGAGTGTCATGTGTTTTATTCTTTTCATTTTATTTTATCATGTTCGAACCCCAATCTTGTAATCATGCTTTGTTTTGTTTTTAACCTCGTCTTAATTTCAATCAAAGGTATTTTGCAACAAAATAAGTGTAGGGGAATTTATCAGATTTTTTGAACCAAGTTCAAGCATGTTAAAAAAATAAATTTGGTTAGAAATTCGCAGTCATTTTCGAGTCATATGAGTAAAATTGTTAAATCTTAGGTTTTATATGCAGCTATTTGTACAGGAATACTTAATGGAATCAAGTGCAAGAAATTTTTCAACAAAAACAAAAATTCGTTTTCACATAGCTGGAGACGGCGTCAACGATTTACATGCACGCTGTCACCAACGACACCTGTGACTGGCTTCAGGAATCCCGGACGACGTCAAACCCTCCAGGTCTAAAACCTTAAAGTTTTTAATTTTTTTGAAAATAAAACTTGCATAACATTTAAAATATGTACTCTTTCTTTTAAACCTGCAAAACCAATGAGTTTGACAATTCGCATCACCTATCTAGACTGCTTTATCGATTCAAACCCTAATTCACATTGTATATTTTGTATATTCACACATTTTTTTCTTGGTAATATTTCTTTGTCCGTTGATTACAGTTATATTTGATGAGAAGAAGCTTGAAGTTGCTTAGAAGTTCAGTGCATGATTCTTAGAGGACAATTTAACCAGTTGTTGCATGTTTCTTCTCCATTATTAAGCAAACCAGAGGAGTACTAGTTTCTTTCCTTGTTTTCTTTTCCCTTTAATTCGTTTTTATGGGCACTTCTATAGAACATTGAGGACAATGTTCAACTTAAGTGTAGGGGGAAAATAAGCCTTAGAAACTATTTTTTCATTTGCCATTTGCTTTGTCCTTAAAATGATGGTAATATATCAAAACATGCAAAAGAGTAATTTTGACCCTAAATTGCATTTTTTATGACACAATAACCGTGAAAACCCGTAAAAAAACAGGTAATAAATAGCGTCACCCAACCCATGGATAGGAATTTATATTACTAGCAACAAAAAACCCTTAGAATTCCCACCCCCAAAATGATGAGGTTCGCTCCTTAGAGATTTATACCTTTAGCTTGTTCTACGTTAAGGAGTGAGCAATCATGTGTTTCTATTTCCGTTCTTACTGGATATGTATGCGTGGTGTTGTCTCCTTTTCTAGAACTTGGTATCGGTTTACTTTAGGATTATGAGAGTTGTAACCGTAGTAATTGAAATTATAGAACTTTGTTGGGGACGCATCCCGAGATTCGCATAGTAGTATTAAATTTGCTTGATAAGAGCATTTAGATTAACCCATGTTTTAAACCTGTAACTGTTATGATGGTCACACCGATCATGTAACTATCCCACACCCTTGCCATGCACTCATTTAAGTGCAGAATACCCTAGTACACACCCTACCGAGCCTACCTTATTTCACGGGTACTTCCGTAATTTCCTGGTGGATTCCAGAGTATTAATGAAGACATTGTCACCCTTAATCTATCGTTACAACCAAAATGGCCTTATCCTACTTATATTGTTCTCCATTTTTAGTACATTAGTGTTTTAAAACCCAAGTTGATTATTTGAGTACAACGTTGCTAAGTCCCTAACCTGTAAATACATTTTTGGGAACATTGGATTATGTAGTATTTTATTTTCGCGGAAAAATGGGGGAAACAGAAAAAGTTAAGTCAATACCCCCATATATTTGTTAGATGATCTCCATGTTATTTTGATCCACCTCAAATCGGGTCATTAGTTAGATTGTAAATATTAAGTATGTAAAAAGCTCAAGTGTAGGGGTACATGTTGTAAACCCCAAGTTATGATGTATTATGTTATTCAAAAAAAAAGAAAAAGAAAGACATTGATGTAGAGTTATGTAGAGTTTGTATATCTTCATTCGAGTCTTGGATTAGCAACCAAACCAGTGTGTATTCGTGTAAATAATTAGCTAACCATTCCACTCTAAATTCACCTAAAGCCACCCAAATGTATCCCATCCATTTCCGTTTCCATTATATGTTATCGTACACCTACACCCCACAACCCATTGAAAAGACCTCTTAGATAGTAATGAATAATGCTTGTGCCCAACGGTGGAGGTTTGATCCTTTACCAAGCCTATGGTAATTTATATGCTATGACAGGTAATGAGTGTTGATTTTTCGTTTCTCCCTTTATGTTAAAATTTATTATACACCTGAGAGAAAGAGAGAATCTTAAACACTTATGTGAGGTGCTAGTGTATGCTTTCTGTGCTTTTAATTACGAGGTCTAGAAGGTTATGTTATAAAATACTTTTAAAGAGTAGGTAAGATGACCCTTATATTGTTATTGTCTAGGTAGAGAAGCCCATTTGCTTGAGAATAAGCAAATCCCAAGTGTAGGGGTATTCAATAAGGTGTCATTTTATACACTTTTTTAGGGTCGTTTAATCCCCTAAATCATGCATTTATGCCTAATATTACCAGAAGATTGATGTATTGTGAGATCACTTGAGTCCTGTTTTCAGTATTTAGCATTTGTAAGGTCATATTTGGAAAAAAGTACACGAGAGACTGGGGGATGTTCTCATTATAGAGAAGAAGGTACGGTGACAAGACAAGAGAGGGGGGAGCGTTGACCACACGCAAGACGTGCTTAGGAAGATTTGTGCGCTCACAAGTGGCTGAGAAACGAGCGTCACCAGACTCGGGAACCACGACGCCTACACACCCCCCTTAGAAAGGCGTCGGAACCAATGTTTCATGATGCTCAACACTCACCACATCCACCATATCAATAATATTCAACTCCACTTTACGCGACAAGCAGACACCCTACACAGTCCGTCTACGCGAAAAAACTCACAATCCCACACCCAAAAATAACTGATTTTTAAGCGTGAAACTATAGAGTAAACTAAAGTGTGTACTAACCCAAGAATCCATTTAGGACGAGATTAATTGATGATTTAAGGTGCCTCGAAAACCCAAATGAAACTGTCTTTAAACTGTCATGTTTAAAGTCAAGTAAAACAATCTTAGATCATTCAATATGGTCTTGTTGGTCTGATTCGATAGTTCTTGATCTTGAGTTGTTCAGTGCTTTTATTCTTTAACCGTTGTTGACTAAACCTTCTAGATGTTTTCATTTATAATGTATAAAACCTAGAATGTTGGATTCTAAGTGGTGTTGCAATTTTGTGATGAATATCATGTTAGTTATTAAATACTAGCTTTTTGTTTTATCGGCTATTGATAATGTGCTAGGAATACATAATTGTGTAAATGGTACCATCAGGTAACAGTCTTCATACTAAACCATTCCCCCTAAAATGGTTGAACCAGTCTTAAATATAATTATCAAGATGCATATACTAAACTACTGGGGGGCCGTGAAATGAGCTCTTTCATACTTAACTACCGGTTACTTTGTGTTTTTGCCTCACGGAATAGTTAAAAAGTAGACGACTTGTTCAGTAATTCGTTCAATGGGGGGGGGGGGGGGGGGACTTAGAAAATATTACATAAACATCACAGTGTGACAAAGCAACAAACACTATGAGGGGGAGTAATACAAGATTAAATGAACACACTCTGATTATTATATTGTTAACTGACCATTAGCAAAGTTTATATTTATGTATTAATAGCTAAAACCAACCAACCTTTAAAATATATTAATTTTAACCTGCTTCCTCGTAAACATAAAAAAAACAAAAATAATCTTCTCCTCTTAACCCATTAGAATTCAGTTAGATCTTAATTCATGCCTTTCCCAACCTATTCCCCTAGATAACGAGTAGACATCCTCCCGAAGTCTTGCCTATACTACTACTACAATGGTTAGGTACTCTGCCTAGGGAGTTGTAAAACTTCTTGTAGAAGTCCCTTACGACAACCGCATCAAGTATTATAAACTAGAGGTAAAGGAGTACAAGATTATACAATGACCACGATGCTTTTCCAAGGACTCACGTGTATTTCATATTTAAAACTATATTCAATGTAACTTTGAAAATAAAAATTTTTAGGATTAAATTATGGTGTAATCTTATATCTTGTGCGATGTAAATCATTATGTCACGTCCTGTGTTTCTGCTTCTAGCGGGGTGTGACAATTAAGGTGAAAACACGTGATTAATGGATACTTCTACAAAAGAATAATATATAAGAAGTTATCCGCATATGATTTGGAGTAACTATGAAAGGAAACGAGCCGAAGAAGAAATGTTCCTGTGATACTTTGGGAAATGTGCTCTAGTATTTTGACCATAACTTCTTCATACTAACTCCTTTGAAGTTGATTCAAGCAGCCATGAAAAGAGGAAAGTGATGTCTACATCTTTCTTGTTTTGGGTTAAAGACGGATCATAACTGACGAGCCACAAGATTGCAATTACTATAATTGTGCTGAAGAGTTTACGCTATAACCTCACAAATAGATTACGCCATAAAATTTCCCCGTCATGGTTACGGCATAACCTTAAAAATAGATTATGCCATAAACTTTCCACGTCATAGTTACGGCATAACCTAACAAATCAGTTACGTCATAAAGTCCAGTTTGCCTATATTTTGGAATGTCGACATCAGCAAGGTTACAGCGTAACCTCACGAATCAGTTACGCCATAAACCATCAGAAACCTATAAATAGTAGCCAAAATCAGCTTAAAAAATCATCCTTCTTCTTCCCATCTGAGGGGACGACTGGGACATCTTCACAAGTCATTTTTTAGCACTCTCAAACCCTTCAAAGGAAGAATCTAGTCCCGATCATCATCATCATACCAATTTAGTTCGATTATCATGTTTTCGAGAGAACAAATCCAATGGTGCCTTCGGATTTTATTAAGCCAGCCCGTAACCCATTTTACGGACCGGGCAAGCCAAATTCAATTCAAGCCCATTTAAAGCCCAAGTGAAGAAATAAAAACTGAGCTTTTAATATCGGATGACGTCACCTTACTTCAGCCTCACGTGAGGCGAAATTAATTCCATAGCCATCACATGTTCTTCCACTATGATTATTTTGGCTTATGGAGCTTAGACGCGTGGCATGGGAATGTTATTCTCAATTCAAAGTTTCTACAAATTGAGTCAAACGGACGAGAATGGTGCTTATTATTTAAGCAAATGGAAAGTACACATGTCACTCTATCACCGGCTGGATCATCTGAAATTTATTCGACAATATGAGGCACGCACACAAAGGCTATTGATTGGTTAATCATGCTTGTAATCATTGGGACTCAATTTACAAATTCACCTCTCACACCCCTATAAATGTAACTCGCTCCCCTCATTTATTGGGTAGGAGGATTTTTAGTTTTTCATTTTACTCTTTCACTTTTTAGCTTATTAGGAATTAATTTTAGCTTATTTCAAAATTTTGGCTTATTGTAACTAGCTGAATTCTTCAGCTTATTAAGATTGTTTATCAAGTATGATTTGAGCTTAATGAAAATCATGTTTTTCTTATTACTTTGGCTTATTCGTTCGTTATTGTGAGCTTATCAAATAAGCTAATTTAGTGAGCTTATTTTCTCAACTTATTCATTCTAAAATTCCTTAAAAGCTTTTAGATAGACTCCTATAAGCTCTCTAAAGATTATTCGATCTTATCTTATAAGTTTTCAAGGACTTTAGTTTTATTAATGCTTGTTAAGTGATTTTGTGATTTGCTTTGCTTTGCTTATTTGATCATTATGCGTAGCGAGTAATTTTATTAATGCTTGTTAAGTGATTTTGTGCATTTGGGAATTAATTGATTTGAAAAAAGGTTTAGAGTTGATTAATAATTCTTATGATCTAAATATAGATTTAGTTTGAATGTTTTGAAAGGCAAAATCCGGAAAAATAGTCAAGCTACACATCTAGTAATTAATATATTTTAAGAGATCTTTTGTCAAAATAAACCAACGTTGTGAGATAATTATCTTTTCTAAGGAAATTAATTCGTTAATAAACCTTAATTCACACTTAATGAACTTCAAGTACCTTAGCAAGCATGATTCATACTATAAATCTTTAGAGCATTTAGCATAACATTCGAGGGGGGTGGGGGTAGGTTGGAGGGGGGGGGGCGTTAGTGTAGGGTAAGTTCTAGTATTAAATTATTAGTAATAAAGTTCTTAGTATTCAAGCAAAACTAGCGTTTTTATAACCAAAATCTTAATACATTATCGAAGCATTTTTCTCTAAACATTAACACTGGATTTTCAATCTCATCTCTCGCCGTGAAAACGTACACTCAGAAGATAAACAAAAAAAAAAAAAAAAAAAAAAGACTATTACTTTTCCTAAAGTAATTTTCTTATCTAACGGGATATACTATATATTATTACGACACGCGTTTGACGTTTATCAAAATGGCGCCGCTGCCGAGGAGAGTTGTACGATTTTCACATTTTGTTTCGAAGTTAATGCCTTGAAGATCCTTTCTCTTTTGAAAGTTATATTAAAATTTCAATCTAGTAACTTATAAAAATACTAAAAAAAAAACAATATTTTCTATTTCTAATTATTTCTTTATATTAAAAATTTCTAAACAAATACAAAAATCATTTTCATATATTTTCTTTATAAAAAGATTATATATATATATATATTCTATTTTTCTATCTTTACAAAAATCCAAAAATATTTTTCATTTCTATTTTATTTTTCCTTTTCTTTTATGTATATATAAAATAAAACAAAAAAAATGATGATAATAAAGATTTACAAAGACATACTAAACCACTTATTAAACACCAAATTCTCCGTTTTAATCTAGTGGTGCATGAGCACCACAATTTTATTCGAGCCAAAGCAAGATTATTTTTTCCCAATCCAGAAAGTTTACAATTTCTAAAGAATCCGAGTCCGATAATCTTTTTCTTGATCATATACAAGGAGAGGACGAGAACGTTGAAGACGTCCAAATGGCCGATCATTTGAGACTGATGGAAGAGCCACTCCGAATACCTACGTATGTAAATGATGAAGTGCTATTTAGTTCCAATGCTATTATCGCAAATGAATTTGAACTAAAAACTGAGTTACTTGATTTCATAAGTAACAATTCTTTCTTTGGTCTTTAAAATGATGATTCTCATTCACACATCAGTGAGATTTTACCAAATAACCCGAACTCTAAAACTAAACCAAGTGCCTGATGATGTGGTGAAGTTGATCTTATTCCCGTTTTCACTTAAAGGAGCAGCCGAGACATGGCTTGAGAACGAACCTCCTTGTTCCATTACAACTTGGGATGATTTAGTATCAAAGTTCTTGAATCAATTTTATCCTCATTCCCAAACAAGAGAGCTCAGAAAAGAAATCATGAACTTTCAACAAGTTTTCGGTGAGACTTTTACCGAAGCTTGGGAAAGATTTAAATATTTATTAAGGAAATGTCCTCATCACGAATTTTCACTCCTTCACCAAATAGATTTTTTCTATAACGGGTTCAGTCAATCTGATCAAGATTCTCTAAATATCGTAGCAGGTGGAAATCTGATGATGAGAAATATTCAAGAAGCTTTAACCACTATCAAGAATAAAGCCAGAGTTCAACTTGTAGAAATAAACCTCAAGTTTCGAGTAGTGGTGGTACCTCACTCACATTGATGCCATTACCGCTCTTACTAAACAAGTCGAAGCTCTTGAGTATCATTTTGCTAGCATGCAGAAACTTATGACCAAAATCAATAAAGCCGCGTTTCAACTTAATAAAAATCAACGAAGTCAATCGCAGAAAGATCTTCAAGAGAGTCCCATTAGTGTGCTAGCTGCGAAAACAACCGTGACCAGATCCACTTCTGATGAGCGTAATGTGATTACTAGTACAGATGGCATTGACAATGGAAGGATCTTATTACTCCTCATTCTAAATTTACTCAGTTTATAAGAGAGGAACAAGAACCGAAGACCGGGGGCGAGGGAGGGGGGGGAGCGTGAGAGTGGGGAAATTGCACAGCTCTAAGAGCACACCACTTATCCCACCTCCAGAAACTCCACCATTGTCCACACCAAAATCAAAGGAAAACCTTGAACCTAATCCTCATCAGCCATCGATTCCATATCCATCTCGGCTTAAAGAAGAAAATTTTCAAGCTTTGGAGAATCCTACGGGACGTGCCGACCATTTCGTTTATAGAATTGATATTGTTGATTCTTTGTGCGATAAATTTCCTATTTAAAACAATTCTTTGAGTGGAAATCCTACTCCCTCTTCTGATTCTGTGGTCGAGTCTCTCTTGCTACTCCCTACTCCCTTCAAGGATAGTGAATCTCTATTGGAGGAGACCGACACTTTTCTTTCTCAAATTGATGATTGTTTTCCTGAATATGAAACATTTTGCTTTAATATTGAAGAGAAGAGTAGTGGCAGTACCACTTCTCATTCTGATCTTTCTCTTCCTGATTATGAAGTATTTTGCTTTGAAGAGAAGAGTAGTGGCAGTACCACTTCTCATTCTAATCATTCTCTTCTAGAATATGAATCATTCTGTTTTGATCATATAAAAGAGAAGAGTGGTGGTAGTACCACTACTCATCCTGATTTTTCTCTTCCTGAATATGATTCGTTTATCTTTGATCTTTTGATTGATCCATTTCCTTCTGCCGATAGGAGTGCTTCTCATCATGAGGAGTTCGCCGATGAACTCGCTCACATCATATCTCCACCGGAGTACGACCCTTTTTACTTTGATCTTGAGATCGTTCCAGGAGAGTTTACTAGAGTTTTGGGGGAAAATATATTTGATTTATCAACTAATGGTTTAACAATTAATGAGCTTAATGATTCTTCTCTCTTATTATCCGATTGTGACTCTTCTCTTTCTAAGGAATTTTCTGAGATTGACCTTCTAGTCTCATTTCCCTCTGGAAATTAAGACATAATTTTTGATCCCGGAATATTCATTATCAAAAGAGTCCAATCTCAGAGATTTCATATTCTCCTACTAGACGATTTTTATTCTATCTCATTCGTTAGTGCTCCTTTTTTCCTGACTGGTCATCCTGAGATCGAAACTTTCCTATCATTTCCTACCAAAAATGAGGACAAAGTTTTCGATCCTAGGATCGTCTTTATCAATGGAGTTTTATCTTTTAATCAGAAAAACTCCACATCTTCTGAATGATAATTTCTTGATCGATAAATGTCATATCTTAAGTGAAATTTCTTTGATGACCGAATCTTCGGTCAGTTTTCACCCCAAGGACAAAGAAATTCGGGGAGAGTCAAGCTAGAGACTCGCACAAAAATAAGCGCTTCTCGGGAGGCAACCCGTGTCTGTTCTTCTTTCTATTTTCTTAAATAATAAGTGTGTGATTATATAGCCCTAGTGTGGGGGTGTGCTTCTTTCTTTGGTTTGTGGTACCATTTTTGCTTGCAGGATTCCTTAAGATCATGAAGACCCGTGCTTGTTTTCAATCCTCCAATCATCCGGTCTTCGATCTTCTGCTTATTTTGGAATCCTCAATCCTGATCATGTATATATATTGTGTTTCCCCTTTCACACTTGGAATTACTAGCATTTGCCTTTTTTGTTCCTAAGTGTGGGGGTAAAACCCGATATTTTTGAACATTCAGGCTAATGTTCGGTTTTAAGTGTGGGGGGATTTCTATCGAAATATGATCATACCTGTGCCTGCTGTGTTCCCTTGCAACCCCCTGTTTTTAGACCACTAGTTTTTGCTTTTTTTTTAATTTACTTCTATACTATATACAAAATCCTCTAGTTATTGTTACGAGTATGCGAAATAGTACTGCCCGTAGAACTAGGTAGCTTTTGACTTGACCGAGTTTTAAACTCCATCTTTCCCCTTAGCTTTTGAGACTTAGCGTTTGCTAAATTTTGAAATTTTGCAAAGAACGAAAAATGATAGAATTAAAATACAGTTAGCACAAGCTAAGCGGGAATAGATGGACTCTTTAGAGCTCATAGAGGTTAATTGTGGCTTTTTGCTCCCACCAGCTTAATAAACGTTATATAATTGTTAAATAAATAAAGTTACTTTGGTTTTTGCTATTCTTAGTTTAAATCCCTTCGTAGAGATTCCTTCTGGTGAAAGTAAGGTACACATCGAGGTTTTGTCAGTGTTGTGAGGAAATAGGCTACGGATTTCTGACGGCTCGCTGCCGTTTTCTAGGTAGTTAAAATACCATAGGACTTGAAATTTGGTTACCAAAAAAATATAATAAAAACCAAAGGCCGAAATAAAACCACTGGACCATGGTCGGCTCGCATACCGATGTGGCAGTAGTTTAAGGAGTGGAGGTAATAATAATAATAATAATAATAATAAGAACTATGGGCTGATAAAAGATAACTAGACCATGGTCGGCTCGTATACCGATGTGGCAGTTTTCAAAAGAAGGCCCATAGTAAAAATAATAAATTCGAGACTGGTAAAAGTTTACTGGACCATGGTCGGCTCGCATATCGATGTGGCAGTTTTCAAAAAGGTCGAGGATCTCCTGGTCAAAATAAGACTCCTAGACCATGGTCGGCTCGCATACCGATGTGGTAGTTGTTTAAAGGACCGAGGAAAAATAATGTTGTAATAATAATAATAATAAAGCCAAATTTTGACTCCGGGGTTATCTAAGTAAAGCCTCCGTCTCTGGACTCATAGTTTAGTTGTTTCGGATGAAATAAAAGGATAACCCCTAAATCATGCAGAATTTAGACCTTAATTGGACCTATTCACCCATATCGTCTCTTTAGGAAAGGATTTCAAACTAATTATGGTCTAAACCAGGCACCTTTATAATAATAAGGCCATGATCTAATTAAATAAGTGATCTCGTTTCACCTTATTTTATCTAAATAAATAAATAATAACAAATCCTGACGATGATTTAAGATCAGTGGAGCGAAAAGTTAGTTTACACTTACACAATTAGCATTTATGAGTAGTGTTAGGCATCCTTATTTATAGTTGCTGTGAATTTCGTTTTAAGCTTAGTTTGGGGATTGTAAAATCAAGATGACGAAACCCCCATTCATAAAGCCTTTCTATTAATTTTATTTTATCTTAAGTTTTTATCAATTAAAGAATAGTGGTTAAAACAGGGCGCTTTCGCAATAATAATGGGTTTTACCTTTTTAATGGACTTTTCTTGTGCTTGAGTTTAGATTGTGATGGTTCAATTACATTAAAGGCGGATTTAAACTATTTATTTCCGTGTTTGTTTTAATAAACATTGCGCGGACCAGCAATGCCTAGTGTGAAGGGAATTTGATCTCGTTTTAAAATACACATCACGCCAGAAAGCCGCCCTTTTGCCTATATTTTGGGAATGTCTACCATCAACAGTTTTACGGAGTAACCTCACGAATTAGTTACCCTTAAACCTAGCATACACCTTTAACATGGGTGCCGAAATCAGCCTTAAAAGCATCCATCTCCCTCCCATCTGAGGGGACGACTGGACAACTTCCCAAATCTTTTTTTCAGCACTCACTAGCCCTCAAGCAAGAGAAGAATCCGGTCCCGATCGCTCATCATCATAACCAGTCGTTGGTACGATTATCATGTTTCTGTCTCTTCATTAATTGACAATGACCTGAATTGTATATAAACAAATTTGGCTAAGCTTATCTTCATTAATTATCATATGTCATTGATCATGTCTCCTTGGTTTAATTATGGTTATCTGTTTGGTTATATTACTTTGACCATAAGAATGCCAAATATGATGCTCGCTTACCATGACTAGTGGAACAAAATCCTGTTTATTATGACTAGTATGGCGGGGATTGGTGAGATAAGTGAGGATTAGATAACCATTCAATCCCTACTTTCCATGTAGTAGAATAAATTGAATCATTAAGTTAATTAAGAAGTAATTAGGACCGCATCTCCTTCTCTTCAGTCATACTTAGTTCATTTCTTTAAAGTTTTCATTCTCTTACAAATCAATTATTCTAAACAACTTTTAAATGTGACAACCAATTTAAACTCAGATTTGTAACCGCCCTTTAGCTCTTGGGACGACCTTAAATTTACCAAAACTACACTACTCACGATTAGGTTCTCTGCCCGTTAGCGCGTTTGTAAGGTGAAACGAGTTTTATATATTTAAAACTTGGTAAAGAATATTTAAAAGAAAATACGCATCAAGTTTTTGGCAGCGCTGCCGGGGAGCTAATTAGGTTTTAAATTTAAGTTTTGTATATATTTCAATTTCTTGTTATTTATTTTTCTTGTTAAAGCACAATCTACTCCTATCTTGTGTTTAATTTTCACGAATCATGGGAATGGAACATGATATTGAAAACGTGACGCTTAGCAAGTACCTTGAGTATGAAGCTGCGAAAGAAAGGCAATTATGGGATAATGTTCGATCCAAAAGAAGTTCAATAAATTATGATGAGACGGATGTTGACTGTTTTCACCGGAATAAGAGTAAGACTTTAGCTATCCGTATTCTCATAACCTAACTCCTCCACACCCTTGTTTCCTACCTGTTCAACCCTATCTCAAGAATTATTTTGTATCTACCAATGTGAGCAACAATGTAGACATTGAAAATATAACTATAGTAGAATATAATCTATACATTGCTAAACAGGTCCTAGATAAGAATCCACTAAATAATCACTCATATGGTTTCACACCCTAATTTTTTGCCCAACCACCACACACACCTAACACTCTTGTGAATAAGGAGGATTTCGACTTTGATAAAATCTTAGATGACTTATTTCAAATAAGAGTGGAAAACATGAAGCAAATGGGATAAAATATAGTTCAGGATAGTATTTAGGAACAGGATGATGATTTAGAGGAGGACCAGGAGGATGATTGTGATAATAAGGATACTTTTGATAAGTGGGATATTACGGTTGAAGACGTAGAATGAATTAAGAAATTCCTCACACCTAACATTCCTGATGTAATACAAGATGTTATACAACCTTTGATCCCAAAAACCCTACACACCACGCCACCTAATCAACCAATGAGTCCCTTATAAGGAATATTTGAATCATACAAGTCATCAACTAAACCGTATAAGATAGAAAGGGAAATAAAATCTCCTTCCAGGTATGGTCTTAAATCATCATTTCCCTACACTAAAGCTAATGAACACCCGAATAATGTTCATTGCTACTTCCACCCACACTTGATCCCAAGTGAAGGGATGGACACCCTATTACCTAGTAAATAAGGGTGGAGTCAAGCTAGAGACTCAGATAAAAACAAGCACTTCATGGGAGGC
>BQNB010007750.1:63001-92448 GCA_026074375.1 Tanacetum coccineum | reverse complement strand
TCTTATGAGGAAGCCGCCACAAAGTTTGTTGTATATGTTCGGGTTAACAACAATGTATAACCATCCTGAATTAGCACATATACTAAGAGATGTCGAGGGGCGGGGTAATTTTTGTTAATTTATTTGATAACGGTCAGATTTTGTATGTTAGCTTGTGTGAAGTTTCTTGTTCTTTCCTTTTTTGTAGAAGCCACCATAGACGATTACCTAATGCTTCCTACTTAGACCGAGGCAGTCGTAAGCAAAGGAGAGTGCGATCCTGAATCAGCGTCCCCCCAAATGCACAGCTGACCCTTTTCCCGATGGCTCCATGATTCCAGCAAATAATTCTCTTTAGAAGAATGCCGAGAAACCTGACAAGAAGATAGCTGAGGCCCGAGAGAAGAAGGAACAACAAGCCTTACTTAAAGCCAAAGACAAGCGAGCCGACGAAGGTGGTTCCGCCGGCCCTAAGCAGAAAAAAGCAAAGAACTAGTCCGGATTGGAGGTGGATTCAGGATCTTAGAAAACTATCTCTCCCACTCCCTTGCGATAATCATTTGAGTTTAAGAAGATGTTAAAGGTTTCCATCGTTGACCTAAGTGATCATACCAAGGATGGTCCTCCCAGCATGTGACGGGCCGAGAGAGCACGCCGCCGGTTCAAGAGAGTAGTCAACCAAACAATGCAAATCTTTCTGATGGCGAGTTTTAAATACCTTGTAACTTTACACATTTTGCCCAACATATTAAACATTTCTTACTTTTGCAGCTCATTCATTTCACTCCCGCTCCGGAGGTAACAATGGTGACGGTGGTTATAGTTCACAAGCCGATGGTAAGTCCCTTTTCATTTAAGTTTTGTGTTTGACTATCTATACCTGGCTAATGGCTATGTACTTCTTTTATTTAGGCAGACATTCGGGTGACGACGATGATGAAGTCAGACACTTCGTCCCAAATTGGAGACTTTAAGATAATATTTGAATCAGCTCCTACTACGCGTGTCGTGAGCTTATCTCTCACCTTGACACTCTGGCAGAGAATGTTGTCCTGTCTGACCTTACTAACTATGAGGTTCTCTAGGAGAAGCTATTAGTCCTTGAGTTGGAGCACCCTTGCTTATGCCGAGCTTTTGAAGAGGTTTGAGAAGTTGAATCATGACTATCTTGAGTTCATCCAACTTCACGAGGGTTGTCAGGAGCTATCTGATAAGCTTAGCCAACCTAAGAATGACTATGAAAGGTTAATATAAGTAAACAATGGACTGACTAAGAATCTTCAACTCTTGGAGAATGCTCACTCTAATTGTTTTGAAAGGGAGAAAGATCTAGTGGATCAGTTGAGAGAGATGGAGAATGACAGAGATGAATGGAGACAGACTTCATCCGAACATGTTAAGAAAATCAAGAAACTGGTAGAGGATTTGGGTCCCTAAATCGCAGAGGTTGAATGCGGTTGAGCCGTATGTCTACAAACGAAGCAACGGAAGATAAGCTTAGTAAGATAACATATATAACAAACTAAAGTCTAACATAATAATATAACTAGATGTTGCTTCGTCAGGGAATTTTCCCGAATAGCTATCAATTGTGCTTTTCGTCCACAAAAGGACGTCTAAACTCTATTCTTTTCATGATTACGACCCACATAAACATACTATCATCTACATAGGATGTATAATCCCATTTTCAAAACACAAGGCACTTTAGGGGCTCGGTTCATCCACTAAGGATGTCTAAGTTCCATTTGGGACAAGTGATCACATAATAACACATGTCGCCCACTTAGGATGTCTAATTCCCATCTTTGGTCATGAAGCATATAACTTTGCAAGTCATCCACTGAGGATGTCTTGTTCTGTTTTCGAAACACATGTATGACCATTTTAGTCATGTCGTCCATTAAGGACTTCTAATTCACATCTTGGGTCATGATGCATATAACTATGCAAGTCATCCACCGAGGATGTCTTATTCCGTTTTCAAAACACATGTATGACCATTTTAGTCATGTTGTCCACTAAGGATGTCTAATTCCCATCTAGGGCCATGATGCATATAACTATACAAGTCATCCACTAAGGATGTCTTGTTTCGTTTTCGGAAAACATGAATGACCATTTTAGTATTGTCGCCCACTAAGGATGTTAAACAAATAACAATGCGACATTTTAACTAATAGCACATTTCTATGACCACATGAATCGTTACGGGCTATTTTCACCCGTTTACTTTATTTCACATATATACTTATACCGCATAAGTCATTAAGACTCATAATATGAAAACATACTACCATGATCTCATAACATGAGAGAAATATATGTACATAAACATAAGTACCTTAAAAAGAGGGGTACATCAAACGGGTTACAAAAGTCCCGTTTCTACTTTTATATACGTTACTCACCTCAAACGCTTTATATGCTTTCTAGATATCCTGAAAAGGTTCTTGGCTTACTTTAACACCTAGGAACACATCATTTACATGGAGCTTACTTAGAATACGATTTAGCCTGTTTGCGTTTAGAATAAGCTAGGACATAAGGGGGCGTTTGGTTTCGCGAATAACTCTTAACATACACTTTAATTTTCGAAAACTAATACTTTAAAATGGTGTTATGGCATCATAACAAGATACCCATCGCCTCGTTCATCATTATCATATATTTAACATCAACTATTAGTGATTTCTAATAATCACATCTTCACGTATTACTTCAAAATCGATTAAAACCCAACTTATGACATCAAAACATAATCTTTAGGCATAATCCCATAACGGGTAGCCTTTAAACACGAAGTTTAGAATTTAACAATGATTCTTACCTCAAATTAACTTATGGGAATAATAGTTTGTGAGTTCCTAAGCTTGGATATGATGAATTCTTTCCTTGAACTTGATGATCAAGTTAACATTGAAACTCTAGATTGTTCTTGTGTTGTGTGGGTGTGACGTGAAGCAGGTTGAGAGGGAGGGAACAAATGAAGGTTCTGATGAATTCCATACTTAAGGATAAGACATATATGAGTTAAATTTTATGTTTCATCGTTTGGCATAGTTAGTCCTTGATAGTGAAACTATTATGTAGATGGTCCTTATTCTTTTGAAACTAATTTCATAGGAGGTCCTTTTGGCTTACAAGATTTCATAAAGTTAAAAAAGGTTAACTAAGAAGCTTTTTAAATAATGATAAATCATGACCGTAAAAATTGAGGTGTTACACATCTTGTGTTTTGTAATCGTCTAGAATGAACGTTAAGCTTTTCACGTTACTGCATTATGTTCCTCGCATATTTGGTTCTGAATCGTCACTTTACATGCAATGAGTGTTTTTAGAACAGATTATAATATTTCATCCATCTAGTGCATAGACATTGACTACATCAGAGTCATTTAGTAATTTATCTATCTGGACACATATCCTTTTGGTACATAGATATTGATTGTAACGGAGTACTTAATAATTTATCTAGCCGAGAACACAACCTTCCGGTGCATAGATATTGACTACACCGGAGTCACTTAATAATTTATCTAGCCGAGAACATATCCTTCCGGTGCATAGATATTGACTACACCATAGTCAATAATTATCTAGCCGAGAACATAACCTTCCTATGAATGACACATAGGTTCTTCCTTAGTTAATTATACTTAAGGAATACGGATACGTCAGAGTTACATATAAATTTGTCCGTCAACCGTCCCATGACAAAAACTCAGTGTTAGGTTTAAAAATGTGACGACTTTTACGAAATTACATTATATAACTAAAGCCGAACAGGTAGGGACTAGTTTAGCCAATGTTAGATAGTTTACTAGTGTTAGTCTGTTAGAGCTATATATACCCCTCCATACTTTTATGGAGGGGCGAGGCTTGTGTATTATTTATGTGTAAAATCTTTCTTCTCTCTAATAAACACATATCTATACTTTATATTTTTATTCTCCCTCTAATATGGCTAACTTCGTAATCAAGCCTTCCCGACCTCCGAATCCGTTTTGCTTTGTGAATTTTGATACTTAACAATTGGTATCAGAGCTTCAAAGGTGTTTGTGATCAAATCTAGGGATATTTTTAATGGGTTGAATACGTTTTAGGGTTTTAAGGGTATTTGTTGGATTTTGGTGTGCTCTTGGTAAGTTTAGATGATGGAAACAAGTATAGAAATGTTATAAACAAAAAAGTGTGAATGTTTGTGGCTTAAATCCATCATAAAGTGGTTGTTATGGTTGAGTTTTGTGAATTTCTGCTCGTGTAAACTTCAAATCAGGCAAGTTTACTTTCATCTTCAAAAAGGTAGAGTTAATGTCTTTAAAAATGGCGAGTTACCAGGTAGTTTTTCATGGCGACTCAATGTTTGAAATGGCAACATATTAAACCCTCATTGACGACTTAAGAACATGACCTATGACGAGTTAAGTGGCAGTTTTCACAGTGACTTAAAAGTTTAGAATAGTTACTTACATTGCATGTTCATGATGAATTAAGGTGCATGTTCATGGCGAGTTAAGGTCCTACAGGATGACGAGTTAAATCTTCTGTGTTCATGACGAGTTAAATCTTCTGTGTTCATGACGAGTTAATTCCATGAAGTTTATGGTGAGTTAAAAACACTCCATAATGAAACAACTTCTAGAGTTTGTGGCGAGTTGATGGTTGATACATTTGGCAAGTTAAAACCCTAGAAAGGCGACTTAAGGTTGGTTATGGCAAGATAACGTTTTTTCTAAATGACAGGTTAGGGTTGACATATCATATAACCAGATTGAATGGGCTATACGGAGTGATAGTTTCATACAAAGAGTATTAAAAACATAGCACGTTTTATGCATAACCAATGCCATTAAACACTTAACATAGAACACATCACACCCTTAAACCAAAACCGTCAAACAACAAAGACAATACATAGCCATGCGGAATATAAAGATTAGTATAAGTGAATAACCGCCCATAGAGGGAGATTGTTAGAAATGCTTCTAAATGAAGTGTTGGTTATTCTCAGTTTAAGAACTTTGTAATATTGTAATAGACTAGACGTGTATACGGGCTTGAGCTTTAAGCTAATATTGTATGCGTTTCGAGCTTAGCCCATTACCAAGACTAAGTCTGACACATCTTTTCTCTCTTAACCCATACGCCTCACCTAGGAGGTTTAGGTATAAATACCCCTCTCCACATGGAGAGTGGTGCGTGTTTGTGTGATTTTTTATTTCCTTTCTCTCCACTTTGTATTCCTCTCTCTTTTACAATACATTTGGCAAAATAACTTCCATACCACCATCTCTTTCTCTAACTTTTCTCTAGACTCTACATCTTATTCTTCTCATTTGGTACCTTATGTCTTTTGCTTATTAGTGTAGCTTATTGTTTTGTGTAAAAGTGACATATATCACACGTGAGGTCTTATATTAGGCGTCATTAGTCAAATGGATTCAAAAGTGGCTACAATGAGGACTAACGACGTAATTAATTTGTAATGAGGACTAAACTTGATATTTGGGGCAACCAGGAAGGCCAAACTTGTAATTTACTCTATAAATATTGTATACTCATTTCTATTTGTTTTCGTACTTCTTGACAAGAATTTTACTTTATGCAAAGACAAAGCTTGCAAAAACTTGAATTGTTGCACTTTTTGTTGACAAAACATCAACAGTTTTGGTTAGCAGGTTGGTGCACATAATCTAGCGTTTACAAGATTGTGTGTTTGGTTGTATCGGTGTCTTGCTAATAGATTCTCTCTGTGGGTAGAAAATATGACAACGAGGTCAACAAGGTTGGAAAAATGTCCAAGATTTTCAAAGCACTAGAATATGAATTATGAATGATGACGAGGTAAATCTTTCTTAGCAAAGTTTGTTGTGCTGTTTTTGGTAAGCATTTTGAGATTGCATATTTCAAATAAAATCAAAACTTTCTTGTGTAACACTTTTGTCTATAAGCACAAGCACGCTAAGCAGTCCCAAATGCGATTTGAAATTGTTTATGATTACCCAGGTCCAAATATTTACATCCATATAGGTAGTTTAGTAGTAGCTGCAATGAAGTGAACATGATTATCTTATTATTTGGACTTTACATCTAAATTCTCAGATAAACAAAGTTTTCCAAACACTTTGATTATTTAAACTTTAAGCTGTATAAACACATAGAAGCGCCATCTTCTGTCTATAAGCACACGCACAATAAGCAGTCCCAAACATAATTTGAAATTGTTTATGACTACCCAGGGGACAAATATTTACTTCCATATTAGCAGTTTAGTAGTAGCTGCAATGAAGTTAACGTGGTTATCTTATTATTTAGGTTTTACATGTAAATTATTAGCTAAACAGAATTTGCTAAACACATTGATTATTAGAACTTAAGGTGCATGATCACCAAAAGTGCCATCTCTTGCAACATATCACACACATACTTTAGAAATGCAATAATGCGAAACATTCCCTTATTCACAAGGGTTGATGCGGTAATGCTTGGTCGTATAAACTCATCAATGCCATGTTCAAAGTTAATATTAGTCTGGTACATGTTCGACAAGTTTGTGCCTAATGTGCCTAATGAAAGCAGAAATAAATATTTCACGTGCTTTTAGTACTTTGACATACATAAAACATCTCATGATAGAAACTTAAAAATTTGGTTAGGATACTTATAGAACTTTATATATTTTACGCAGTTCGAACTATCTACTATAAACTATTGATTTCTTTAATATGGGCGAGACTAAGTATTGCTGTAGCAACATTCGTGAAAGCCAATGGTTGAATTTTCTGCAATCGACCCTGTTTGTACAAAGCTTATGACAACTGAAAATTTTAGAATTTATATTTATTTATAAACTTGAAACATTTTAATTTAAACACTTGAAAATTTGATTTAACCTAAAACCAAGAAGTGATTTCACAAACTATGAAAAACATCTTTGAACGCGCACCAACTTTAGACTAAGTTTAGTCTACACATAAAAAGTATATTATAAACATCATAAACGTGTTACATAGGTCATGTACATTTAGATTTACGATTTTTACATAAGCCGTCTACGTCTTGCATTTAACATTCCATGCATGCATGCAATACCAAATAATTTACCACCTTTATAATTTGCCCAAAATTTACTAACACTTATACATTAAAATTTTGAATTTCATTTCACCCTACCCCTTAAAATTTTAGACAACATGGGAGATGAGACCAAGTGCATCTTTTAACCAATGCAACATCACTATCTAACCTTCACATGCTAGGAACCAAGATAGGGACATTTAAGCTTAAGTCACTATCATCTTAGTTTTTTTCTTATGAAATGTTTCTAGGTACATTTTACTCACACAAGCCACACACTTATATACATATAGAACTAGGGTATTTTATTTCATTATCTCGTCTACAAAAACACACACTTCTCTCTTTTTCCTCTTAAAAACCCACGAACCTGATAACATCAAATAATTGATACATTATAATATCAAATTCCCTATGAATATGCTTAAAAATATGTTGTAAATATCTAAAAACATTAATTAATTGCTTATATTTAGTTTTCAGGGACCAAGTAAGCATTTTAGCAAAAGACGTGAGATTTGGACATAAATGCACTAAAGTGAAGAGTTCAAGGCATTTTACGGCGTAACACCCCTGAGGGATTACGCCATAACATATTCTAATGAAGAAAAGTGTCATCACACCTTTTATGGCGTAAGGCATCTCCTACTTTATGCCGTAACTTTCAAAATTCATTGAAGATGATTTATCCGACTCAGCGTTACGGCGTAACATAGGCGACAAGGTTACACCGTAACATCATTTTAGCCTAAAAGATTGGAAGCTTACGTAGCAGGGTTACGGCGTAACGTCTCATAAAGGTTATGCCGTAACAGTTTCGAAATGTATAATTCGGCATCACTCACTTCCATAACTCACTACACATCCTCAATGGGTGAACCAAACCCTCAAGGTTCAAAGCATTCCAACAGAAGGTCTAAGGGAGAAGTCACTTTACTTAATACTTGTATTTAATCGTTCATAACCATTCACTGTAAGAACAATGATGATTCAATCCATGCCTACTTTCATTAATTCTTGCATTTCTGTTACCATGAGCGGCTAAGCACTCTAAGTGCTGGCCTAACCATGTATTTTCTATTGATATGATTCTTGTGACATGTTCAATTATGATTCTGTTGGATATCCTTGTAGCCTTTCATTGATCCTTAGGTTTTGGTAGTATAGAGGGTGGCTTAGATCTTGTTAATCCTGTTATTAGACTTACCATGTTGAACATGGGATTAGCGGGATATTCTCCGGAAAGCTATTCTCCGGTAAAACATTACTTCGGAGGGGACATATTGCTCAAGTTTTTCCTTACGGAACAGTGGAATTATCTCAACCCGGAGGCACGAATTTCAAAGTAAATGGTCACCGTGTGAAACATTACTTCGGAGGGGACATACCACCCAAGGTAGTCCCGGATCTCCACACTCTCCCTAAGGACAACTAAATTCAGGGATCGAGTCGAGCTTGCGACTCGGTGACCAAAAACAAGCCGCTTCGTGGGAGTTCACCCCATGCTTATCCTTTTCTATTTTTCTTAAGAAATGTGTTGTGATGTGTTGTGGCTATACTCTACCGTTTCTTGTTGTTTGTTGTTTGTTGTGATTTTTGCAGGATTAACCCAACAATTTCTGAAGCCTCTCGTGTCCGGTGTTGTGTCCCGTTTCACTCGAGCTTCTCATCCTTTGTGTGAAATTAGTTTGGGGAAATCCAATATCCTTTCATCTTATCGATTCACGTTTATCTTTGCATAATTCATAAACGGCTTAGATTTACGTAGAGACCCGCCTTTAAACATTGAGGACAATGTTTCGTTTTAGTTTGGGGAGGGAATCTATCGATTTGATGTTACCTGCTTATTGTTTTGTTCTCACGTACCCGTTTTCCCACAAAAATAGCAAAAAATTTAAATTTTTAAGATCTTATTTGTAAAAAAAAAAAAAAAAAAATTAATATATATAATAAAAGTGTTAAGACAAAAATGTAGGTTTTCCGTTGGTAAGAATAAGAAGTAATTTTTGACCCGATCGTACGTGTAGAGTTCTAGCTTTCTCCCTTAACAATTAATGATGATAGTTTGTGCTAGTCTCATGTAGACTTTAAACATGCTAGACTTGAAATCATTAGTAAATGAAGACTTGTGCTAATCTCAAGTAGATTTTAAATATGCCGAGTTGGATTTTATATAGGCTAAGTATTTGCGAATTTCTTTATTAGAGATTTTAAATTGCAAAGAATAAGAGATGATAGTGTTGATTACGAATTAGGATGCTAAACAAGGTTTATTTGGAAAACTTAAAGGCTTATAAGAATAACTTGTGGTTTTTCTTCCCCGAAGTTCTTAAAATGATTAATTATACGTGTTCTCTTTAATTTTTACAAATTAGAGTTTTACTCTTAAAAGCTTATTCAACATCTTCAGATGAAAAGAAAAAGCTTTATCGATGATGAAGTCAAACATCATTGGTAAATAAGAATCTTAGTTCAAGATTATACTTTGGTTTTCTAAAACGGAATTTTTTCTATTTGCAAAAATAATGTGTTAAATCAGTTAATTAAAAAAAAATCTCTAAAAATGTAGTTGGTGAATAAAAAGGATGCAAGTTATAAATCCTTAGTGTTAATAATTAATATACAAACTCCATCGCAATAAAGTACATGGGCATTTGTCGGTTCGCTCCCGATGTGACGTCGAAAGAAAGGGTGGAGGTTGTATATTTAGGGTTGGTATCATAATAAGTACACGAGCTCTTGTCGGAGGCGTGGCCGATGTGTCGTCGAAAGAAAAGTGATACCGATTCCTAGCCTAATAATATAAATAGAAATAATAATGTTGCAAAGTTAGAAAATAAATAGTAAAAGTTTCATTTTCTAAAACCAAGGTATTCTTTTGAACTAAGGTTTGCAAAAGTCTACAAGGCTTTTTCATCGGAAGTTCATACGTCTCGATTAGTATTCTCCGGATGGGGTGTCAAAAGCCTTAGCACTTACCCGATGACGGTGGGATGTTAGAGAAGAAAGTCATTCATGGGACAAGTGAACCAACGATGTCTTAGCTAAGGAGGTTTTTGTTTGCTTTGAGATGTGATCTTGCTAAGTGATTAACATATTAGCCCAAAAGGCCCATGTGTAAAGCTTGGTCGGATTTCAACTATCTAAATATGTGGATTTAATGGTTTAAATTAATTTGAACACACACACCTAAATATATGATTTATGTCGGGAAGAGGAATTCACAAGTTGTAATTATAAGTAGTCTTAGCATCTTAGCTCGTACTTAACGGTGATCTTATTTTTAAGCTTAGCATGGGAAAAGTGAAAAATCGGGGATGATGAAGTTATCTTTTAGACACTTAATTGTGCTTTTTGTTCTATGATCCTTAAAGTTACCAATGAGGTAATGAAAACAATACATTATGTCAACACAAATAAGTTGTAGTTAGGTAGTTAATTATCAAGAAAAATCATAAAAAGAGAAAAAGTTTTGAAAATGGGAATTCGGGTGTTTTATAACTTGTGATCTCTTAGCTCTCTCAACAAAAATCTTTGCTACTTTTCAAAGGTTTAGTTTGGGGAAGTTTTGAGATATTTGGTTATAAGGCATGTAATATTGCGTGAGGACACGCAATCGTTTAGTTTGGGGAATTTTGATATGTGTGAAATACACATATCCGTTTATACCTAAAAAAGGCCCAATTAAGCCCAAAACAGACTAAAAATGGCAAAAATATACTTGTTTTTGTGTTTTGTGTGTACAGGTACGGATAAGACAAATATCACAAGAAAACCATCAAAAACGGGCAAACACGAACACGGAAATCGGAAGAGCACAAGAGAAGCCAAAGATTCAAAGCCAAAGCCAGAAAAAGTCAATCTTCAGTCAAATGGTCAAACCTCAGTCAAAGAAAGTCAAACCCTGGTCAAACAAAGTCAACCATAAAAAGACAAAAACCCAAAATTACCATTTAAGTTCCCCAAGTTCCAAAAAGTACACAAATGGTCCCTTAAACCTTAAATGGGCCTTTATTACCCTTTAAACCATACCCGGATCCATAACAAGCCCAAAAGCCCATTACCTTAGCCCATTACCTATTTTAAAAAACCACAGGGACCATTGTTGTCATTTATAAAAGACCTTTTACACTACACCTTCATAAAACAAAGACAAGGACTATATTTGCCATTAGCCCAAAGTTCAAAACGAATTTTACCCTTTTCAGTTAAAAGTAGCGCCAAGAACAGGATACTATTCATCTTCTTCATTTTTTACCACAATCAAATCAAAGGGCACACACACATTAAGGGGCACAAATGACTATTCAAGTAAAGCACAACATAATGGCAGGGATAATTAAGTCAAATCATGAGCTCTCATTGGATCACTCAAGCCATCAACCCGCGTGGCTATGAAGAAAGCACAAGGGATTACTTGGTTTTACTCTTAAAGCACTCATAAAACTAGCACAAGTTGTCACATCAAAGGAATGACAGCTTGGCAATCCATTTGTGCACATACTTGATCTAAGGGCTCATATTGAAGATCCAATGATTGATTGATAGTACGGTTTGGATGAAAAGGAGCTTGGGCAGCAAGGCAAGGCCTAGAAGGATCTATGAGAGGCTATAAATAGGCTCACTTTTAACACACACCTACATGTAGATTTTAGCTTTTAGTTTTAGCTTAATAATAGTTTGTAGCTTATGCAACATTTCAGTTTCCATTTCCTTTTCCAAAGCATTGTACTAAAATTCACTTTAAAGTAATGCAAATTTCAGTTAATGAATCATAAGCTCTTTTTCAACTTTTAAGCTTTTACTCTCATAATCCAGTTATTACTATCTAAAAGCTTCTCATAAAGCTCATCTTAGCTCATTCAAGTCTATAAGCTTGAATTTGAGCTTAATTAGCCATCTAATCTATTAAACATATAAAATAAGTAAAATGAGCTTTAATTGTTTGGTTGTGAGCTTTGGAAGGGGATTCAATCATGGAAGGAATCCCATGGACTATTACTGGCTTATCCTTGGATAAGCCAGAGCTGTAGATAAGCTCTAAGAGCCTATAAGCTTCTATTAAGCTGAAGCAAGCTGTAAGTTCCCTTTTAAATTTCTTGTTTTAATTCTCTTAGCATAGCTTAGTTTAATTGCTTAATAAGGTGCTTAAATTGTTCATTAATTGCTTATTTTCTTTATTAGTAGCTTATTTGTGCTTCTATATCTAAATTTGTGCTTATCCTTCATCTGTTTTCAACTTAAGTCTTGTAGATCTTTGTTTTTCATTTACTTGTCTAAAATCCATAAAAAACAAAAAAATATATAGTTTAGTTTGTATATTTCAATTTCTAGCTTAATAGATTATAGATTCATGTTTAATAAGTTTATTATAAGCTAATTTTTATCTGGTAATGAGGTTTTGTTAAATGGAATTCAAATTTGTTAGTTTGATCAAATTCTGTCAAAGTATTAAGAGGTGTTTGGTTTAAGGGATTTTGACCATCAAAAGTCAATAAGATTTTGTGTTATCAATTTGGACAGTTGAGTTTTCTTAGATTATAAAGTTTTAAACAAGTTTTGAGGTTTAGTTTACACTTTAAATCAATTTGAGGCTTAATTTTGTCCTTCCTGCACCAGGGGAGATAATTGCTTTTTGTTAGCTTATAGATTTTGATCCAAGCCTTTCTTGGCTTGGACCTTGTTTAATTTGTGTTAGCATACACTCATTCAGAGTGTTCATTGCAGGTTAGACCAAAAAGGTCACCTGCAATTTGGTTTTGTGCACTTGCCAAGTGCATCAGCATACTAACAAGCAGTTAGTACTGCTGTCCTTTTCTTTATAGATTAAGCTAGCATAATTAGGATTTAGTCCTTTAAATTTAGTTTACTTATAGCTTAACATAGATCAAAGCTTATTTTCCAATTTATAGCTCATTTTTTAGGTTATATTTTCTGTCAAAAGTTAATAAAAAGCCAAAAAGATCAAAAACAGTAGTAGTAGTAGTAAGTAGCTTGCTAAATATAGATTTCTAGCTTATAAGTTTAGTTTTTAAGTATTAGGATTTTAGTTTATAAGTAGTTCACTTAGTTTTCAAAAGTTCAAAGTCTGTTTTAGCTTTTTAAGAAATCTAGCTTAATTTGATTTTGAGGTCTTTATACTTATTCCTGAGTTTGCTACTTTGATTATCAATTTCAGATAGTGTAGAGGAGTTGTGGCCAAAGTAGCTTGTTAGAATTAGATTAAGCACATCATTAGCTTTCTAAAACATCTTTTGTTTTTAAATTTGAGCTTATATTGAACCTTGTGCAAGCTTTTAAGTGACAATAAGCTAAAGAAGGCTCAAAAGCCAACTTACTGTAGTCAGAATCTTTGTGAGCTTTTTGAGTGCTTAAATTTCATTTTCAGCTTATGCTTGTTTTATAAAAAATGTTTAAATTTGTGTGCTTAATAAATCTGTGCTTTTAGTTTTGAGAAATAAAAAAATAGCAAAAAGGGGTTGCCAGACCTCGAACCCAAGACCTCTCTCTTATAAACCATACATTTTACCATTGTGCTTCAATAGCTCATCCAACCATGTCTTGCACAATCTAATACTTGTACACGTTTTAAATTTCCTTTTTATTTATAAGCCGTAGCTTATACAAGCTTATTTAGAGCTTATTCTTTAAGCTGGGTACTTGGTAATATTTTCCTAGGTTCTTTGTTACATTTTACACTTTTCCTGAATTTTCCAAAATTTTCCCTTTATTTTATAATTTTCTAGGATTTTTCGTAGGTTTAAAAATTGAAAAATCATTAAAAAATAGAAAAAAGTTTCAGAAAATAAAAAAAAATATAGTTTTTAGATTTAGAAAAATTAGTTTTAGTTTTACAATCATTAAAATCATTTTCACCTCTTTTAGATTTTTATTTTCATTTTTAGGCTTTTAGTTTTAATTTTAAAAATAGGATTTTAATTTTAAAAATAGTTTAAATTGTTTTTCTGAATTTTTATGTTTATTTTAGACTTTTCTAAAGTTTATAAATCATTTATTCTAAATTTTAGGACTTATTTTTATTTTTGGATTTAATTAGATTAAAATAGTTTTTAATTCATAATAAATTCAAATATAATCAAAAAAATGTTTTTCTTTTTCTTAAAATTTTCTTTTGTCCTAATTTAGGTTTAGAAATTTAGTTTTCATTTTTAGGAGTTAATTTTATTGTATTTGCTTAATTGTCGCGTTTTATTTGTTTCCGTTTTTAAAAAAAAATATTATTTAAGTGTTTGATTGCTTATTTTATTTGTTGATTTAATTTAGTAGTTATAGATTACTCAAAAATATCTTTTTCTCTCATTCAATCATAAATCCATGCTTAAAGCAAGGTTTTCAATTTCACAAGTCGTTGGGAGAAAAGACGGCGTGATCATTTTCCCGGTTAAATATACGTATTATATATTATATATATCTTTTAGAGTGAGCTTTTCTTAAGGGAGACTTTAGGAAAGTTCTTAATTGCTCTTTTGGAAATATTATTAGTATATTTTATAGCGTATATAAAACTTACTACCACATATCAAACCAATCCTCCTTTCATCGAGGACATCATTTCGTCTATTCGAATTAACCGAGAAGGTCAAGTCCGTCGCATCCGTCATGAGGAGGAGATTGATGTTCTTGATTATCAAATTCTCACTCGTGAAATCATACCAACTTTGAAACCTTTAGAGGAAATCATCCAGGAAAACATCTTTTGTCTGGGGGGTAATCGGGATCATGTTCCCGCGTGTCTTTGTTTTATGCTCTACTGTGTCATACACTCCGAAAGATTCAATCTTGCCTATTTCATGGCAAAACAAATGGAGTGGTTCATTAAGCAAGCTAGATTAATTCTACCATATGGTATGCTATTAACTCGCTTGTTTAAATTCATCATGAATGAATATCCCGAGTTGTACAACGAGTCTTATGTCTTGTACGATCGTGTCTGTATCCATTTCCGGGTTTAACTAGAGCAAAAACTAGGAAGGGATCGTGGCACGAGAAGAGGTCGTCATTCCACTTCTTCGTCTTTCGCCTTCGATCAACCATCCTCATCTCATCTCAACGATGATGATGATGATGAGAATGAAGAAGGGACCTCACGTGCAAGCACTCCTTCCCCCATTCGTTATGTCAATTCCCTAACCGATCAAGTTCCTTAAGTCTTTCAAAACCCACCTAAAATTGACCCTCATCTTGAACCATTTTACACCCGCCAAACCGAAATCATCAATCGTTAAGTACGCTACGAGTTGAGATATGGCGGAGTTAAGGTCAATCCGAAAAACTTTAGAGGTTGTGGTGGATACATGTAGAAAGTGAGCAATGAGGAAAATTGCTTTAAGACATTATTATCTATACTATTTAATAATCTACTATGCTTATATATTTGATCTTATGCCATTTGCTAGAAACTTAGTACGGGAAACATCACTTGCCTTGGATGATTATTTGATTTTATCATCCTAAACCTATGCTTGCATGTACCCTAATACACTTTGGTTATGTTCAATATATTATGCATGCTTATGAACTTGTCAATTTGTATGCTTTTTTGAATTGAATTTAGAATGCTTGTCTAATTGTTGATTGTTATGTCTTAGTGATTCATGATGAATAGAATTGACTGCAAAATCGGAAAATGTTTTCGTATAGGTTTTACAGAAAAACTAGAAAAATTCCCTCACTCCAAAAAAATAGACCCCCAAATAACTGGGCGACCCCCAATTTATTTGGATCGCGGGTATTTAGCGGACGCCGTCAGAGGGAAGGTCGTATTTCTTCACTGTGACCTCCTGAATTTCTGTGCAGTTGACCACTATCCCATCTAGGCCTAGCTGATTTCTGCTTTTTGATAAACAATTTTTGGAATCTAAAACTTCAAACCCCATGCCTTACCTCTTGAATCTACCTCTTCCACCTTAAATCATGAACTCTTCTTATTTTTCTTATCATCTTCATCTTCCTCAACCAAAATCTACCATGAATTCCACAAATGCTTCTTCTTCAAACCCTTCCAAGAAAATCAAACTAACCATAATCCCTCCTAGACAACTATTTGTCAACATCTCTAGTGATGAAGAAATCACCACTACACCTTCTCCTACCACCACTTCTTCATCTCCAACTCCTCCAAATGCACCATCAAAAACTCCATCCACAAATCAAACCTCCTCAAGCCAAGATAATACATCTTCTTCTTTTCAATCAAAACTTTAAATTTCACCTTCATCCTCTCATGAACCAACCTCTCCTCAACCTTTGAACCCTTTGCTTGAGAACATATTGGATGTCCCTCCTAGACCTTTAAACCCTCAACCACTTCAAAGCCTTCCTTCTTTGGATATCACTCTATCATTATCACCAATCACACCTCTTGAAAATCTCTCAAGTCCACCTTCACCATCACCACCACCACCTCAACCTCCTATCATGGGGCATCCACTCTACTACAACTATCATGACTATCATGGATCAACTTGTATTTGTTGTGTCCACAACCGTAACCTCTACTTAAACCTTCGAGATGAAATGAACATTATGTTTGCTCATCTCGAGTATCTTCTAACCACCGCCTTCACAACCCATTTTCCACCTCCACCATAGACCTTTTTCAAATGGCTTAATAATGGAAAATCCAAAGACATTTTTGTTTAAAAAGTCATTCTCTATGCATCATGAATCATTTAAGACTTATGAAGTATTATGTCTCTTTATCTTGTATTAGCTCTAGTTTTATTTTGAATAAATGTATTAGTTGGTTGTGCTAATGTATGAGTTTCTTGTTGGTGGAATGAAACTCTTCTTTTGTTAATTTACATACAACGTGTTAACTTGAAAGATATTTGTCATGCTATGTTGGTTTGCACTTGTATTTCTAACCTTGTTATGTAGCAAACAAACTATCGTAAGATCAATCCCTTGGTGCCCCGAACAAGGGAAGCATACATCAAGGGGGAGTCTTTAATCGTCGATTTCTTTCTCTCTACTACAACTTGACGATCAACCTTTTTGGATTCGACAAAAAAGGGGAGAAATAGAATTTAACTCATTAATAATTTATAAACTTCCAATTTTATACTAAATGAGTTTATATTTTGTTATCATCAAAAAGGGGGAGATTGTTAATACAAATAATGTCTAAAAATGTTATTTATATTTTTTGACCTCTCGATGTTTTGATAATAACAAAATGAGAAAACGTTTACGATAAAATTAAATGTTTATAAATTACTAATCGTAAAATTCCATTTCTAAGATTAATCACGTAAGGTATGGATAAACAAATCATTAAACATGATTAGTGATCAAGAAAATAATTTTTGTCCTAAACCTAACATTTTTACAAAAGTGTTTTTTACAAAAATATAAACACAAAATAATTATTTATAAAAGAAATGTTTTATTAAATTAATTAATTTGAAATCAGATTTTTCCCCCCAAAATAGAAAGTTCTAAAACAGATAACACCTTCCCCACAAAAAGACAAAAAGGGGAGCGTAGTCTACGGCGCCCCCCTTATAGGCCTGGCGGCCCCCTTATATATTAGGGATCGCCGGGACCGCCGTCAATACAACGGCTCTTTTTTGTGCCTATAAATACTGGGCCACCCCATTTGAAAAATAGAACCTCTTGCCACAAAAATTTTTAGATCTGTTATTCTCTCTTCTTCCTTTATTTCTAAAACACATCTCTTGATCACTAACATATCTTGATCTTTTTTTAAGTGATTAATTCTTTCTTCCTCTCTTCTTCTCTAATCAAGTACAAGAGAAGAAAAATAGTATTCTTCTATATACTATTTGTTATAAAGTAATCTCTCTCTTCCTCCTTAAGATCACATATCTTCATTACATTTACTTTGTGTTGTTGTGTAAATTAGATTGAGTGTAGATCCAATAGTGTAAATTGTGTATTGGTGTGATTTGGATTGTGTGTCAATCCAAGGGTATATATCTTGTGAGTATATAAAGACTTTGTGAAGTCTTAGATTGGTTCTAGCTTTTCTAATTAAGTGCAAACCGAGATAAGAACAATCGTATTTTTCTATATACGAATTTTGATCAAGTGTATCTCTCTCTTCCTCCTCAAGATCACAATCCTCATTAATATATTTAGTTCGGTTGTGTAAATTGGATTGTGTGTAGATCCAAGTGTGTAAATTGTGTATTGGTGTGATTTGGATTGTGTGTCAATCCAAGGGTACATATATCTTGTGAGTGTGTAAAGACCTAGTGAAGTCTTAGATTGGTTCTAGCTAAGATTAGGACTCGACATCTAGCTTAATGTCAGAAAAGAAAGTAAGTGACGTGTAAACGGTTTTCTCCGCCTAAAGGGAGCTTGTTGACATAGTGAAATCTCGAGTGGAGTACTCAGGGAGTAGAGTAGGAACGAAGAGGTGCTTCGTTGCTGAACCACTATAAATCTTGGTGTCTTGGTTTGATCGTTTCTTTCCTTATCCCTTTATATTATTATTGTTCGTTTAGTTCATTACATTAGATAGTTTTTGTTGTGATTCATATTGTTGATTGATTGATATATAACTCGAATCAAACCGTTTTATAAGCAAATAATTTTAAACCGGTCAATTAACCTGTAAACTATTCAACCCCCCCCCCCTTAGTTTCCACAAACTTATTATCTTGTTTTACTATTTAAGCAATGTACTTTTATGTGTTGTGATGATTATTGATGAAATCCTTAAAAGGAATTATACTCTAATAACTTGTAGCAGTGATTGTTGTAGGCTAGAAGTTATAAGTCGACAACCTGACATTGCTTTATGATGACAACAAGGAGTAGTTTCATTGATATGCTAATAAATTAAGAGTAAACTTGATTACATAGAAGTTGAAATATAGTTACGATTTGGTTAAAATAATGAAAAAGGCCCTATGTATTTATTGGGACAACATTAAATCATTAATAAGATCTCATTTATGTTTGGACGTAATAATAAAACGTTTTGCAAACATTAAAATAACAAACGATAAACAAAATTCGTAAAACAGGAACAACAGTTCTGGCGCGCTAGTCACGCGTCAACACGTGGTCAGCGCGCCACTCTCGAATTTTGCTTTACAAAATTTTGCTAGTCGGATTTCCTCTTATCCGACACATGTGGATCTTTCAATAAAGGTATGTACATGATACTTGAACAATTAGAAACACTCGAAACAAGATTTAGACTTAGAAAAGAGCAAAAACAAATCCTCCCGTTTTTCAACAAAACAACAACTCATCAATTTTATCAAACGCCTCTAGCCAAGGCCGAAACTTCTTTTTAAACCTAGTATGAATATACTTTTAACATACCATCAAACAAAAGTATTCATTTGACCTTAATCTGGATTTACGTTGTTCCTAATCACGTAACGGGTTTTACTCCCTTATTGGTCAAACTAAGTTAAAGGTCACTTTGCGTAAATGCATCCTTTCCCGTTATGGGATACGCTTTACTTGAGATGAAAATCACTTAGCTTGTTTGCATCAAGATGATTAGTGATCACATCTATTGTTGATTATCATAGATTAAAGTCTAAATAACTATGTGTTTGTGGTATTTGGAGGATAATCATGCTTTGAGTTTTCTTACCTCTTTACCTATAAATATTTTACAAACTAACACATGTATTCCTCCAATGTACAAGATGACTTACAAACTCCCACACCTCTTCCTACAACACTTCCATACCATACTTCCTACAACACATTCCTTCTAATCATTTGTTAATCTCTTTTCCAACAAATGATTAAACACTCATTCTACACAATCCTACAACACATCATTCCTAATCATTTCTTTACCCTTCTTACCCAAAAAATTATTATATCCTTCACACACTCTAGACACTCTTTTCTTAGACTATTTAATAATCACATATGCCCACTCTTTCTTCTCTTATTAGCAATATATAAACCCAAATCAATCCTTTGATTTCACCCTAAACATCATCACCTTCATACTTATCATATTCAAACCTTCTTCAAGCATAAACTCTTCTTCACACAAACCATCCCTAAATAATACCCACATGGGACAACTCACATTCCCTTACACAATGTACCTTCCTTGTACTTTTTGTACTTTTTGTTCCCTTCATTCCTAACATAGGCTCCTCTATATCACATCAAAACATTCTCCACCACATATATCCTATTCATCATCTTCCCTACAAACCGTTTGAATTTCACACACATAGACATATACACACACACTCTATCATCCTATCCCTTGATTAAGCCACTTCATCAATCCATCTTACCTCACTATCTTCTCCTCCCTTGGATCAAAATTCAAATGTTAAACAAACACACTTCCCTCTAAAAACAAACACACTTTCCTATACAAACAAACATACTTCTCTAACCACCCTTGATCTTGCCATCTCACATATCCAACTTACCCTTCACCATCTCATCTCAACCCTCAATTTCAAACAAGATCAAGAGGCTCCTTTCTATCCCATGACCATCACATCATGCCAACTCATGACAAATCATTCACAACCCATTCTTATCCCTTTCTCCATGTCCAACATGTGCCTAATAGATTTAAAATTCAAATCTCACTTCTTTCGCCCATAACATCCACCATTTCTCTCTAAGTTTAGAATATTCTAAGAGTATTCCATTGTACCTTAACTAGACTTTCAAACCATTATTTAGATCCCAACTAAGCTAGTTACATTTGAGGAATACCTAAAATACCATTGTCTAATTATTCTTTTCTCTTTTTAATATCGGATAAGCAAAAGGCTTTTAAATACTTCACAAACGCTTTTATCAAATGGCTATATGAGTTGGTTGAACTTGAGTATAAGAATGATTGAAAGGTCATAGCGTGAAGTACAAATGGGGGTTTAACAAGTACGGATATTTAAAACGCCAAAGTCCCGAAGAAAATAAAGTCGGGGAATATGGCGCGTTGGCCACGCGCTAACAACGCGCCAGGCTCGAATTATTTTCCCACTTTTGGGACTTTTGGCCATAAATACCCACCCTTGGCCTTTGTATTTCTCACCTCTTGCAAACATTCTTTCATCTTCTCTAATCATCTAAGTCTAACACCTTTTGTGTTCTTTATCTTCCCCTCTATCATTCTGTGGAAACCGTAGAGGGGGAGGGGGTGAATACGTTTTCCTTTAAAAATTATGGCCAGACATTATATGTCATGCTGTCGGCGGTCCCATAAATATATGGGGGCCGCCTGAATAAATCAAGGGGCCACCTGATTTATGGGGACCACCTCTAGGAGAGGTTTTTGGTCTAGATCTTTTGTATTAAATACCCGATCAATGGCGACACAATATGAAGAGTGTTGATACTAGTTCTACAATAACTATGGTAGTAGAACATATCCAATGACATAACCATAAACACAATAACCATGACACAAATGTAATCACAACAATATGAACTACTAGTCACATAATCATCTATATCATGCATGTATGAATATAAAGTGGTAAATGCAAATATAAGAGTAAAGAGATAAGTCAAAGGAAATGCAAACCAGACACGATGATTTATAGTTGTTCGGTCACGAAGCTCCTCTTCGTCCTACTTCACTCCTCGAGTACCCAACTCAAGAGTTACTTCACTAGTCAACAAGCTCACTAGATGTCAAGTTCTTCTTCGGCTACAACCAAACCCGTTATGTTTTATGGCCCAACATAACAAACCTTGTGTTTTAAGGCCTAAACACATAAACTGTGTCACTTACATTATTTTCCGACACTAAGCTAGATGTCGAGTCTTAATCTTAGCTAGAACCAATCTACCACCCACACTTATATTTTGAGGACTAAAATACTAACCGACACACCATCAACCCTTCTGAATTTATACACCATTCGGATCTACACACAACTAAAGATTGAAATACATGGACTCAATCTATATGTAACAAATGTTACAAACGGACTAACTAGACTACATAACTTCGTATCTTGACGATTAG
Source organism: Tanacetum coccineum (assembly GCA_026074375.1). Lineage (NCBI taxonomy): Eukaryota > Viridiplantae > Streptophyta > Magnoliopsida > Asterales > Asteraceae > Tanacetum > Tanacetum coccineum. The sequence continues at coordinate 70,421 of BQNB010007750.1, read as the reverse complement.
GAAAGTTCATCTCTTGCACATGAGGGAAGAAAGAAAGGGTAGAAGATTGGATCACATTTAAACAAGTTAAATGATTAAAGATTTAGAGAGATTTAGTGAGATCTAGAGAGAGAAAGAACTGAAAGAAATTCGTGCAAAAGAGTTGTAAAAATAGTTGGAAGTGACCCACTATTTATAGGAGCTGAAAACTGTCTGTCTGAAAGTGGCGGCCCCCAGATATATTAGGGGGCCACCGAGGGACCGCCGTATATTCACGAGGGCCACTCCGAAAGACGCTCATGTTTTTGTCTTTTTGTGGTGAAATAATTATCTAGTGAAGATCTAACCTGTTTTGGGGGGAAAAGGACCAGATTTGAATTTTGAAATAATTACCACATAAAACATTTCTTTCTAATTCAAAAATAATTTTTCTAATTGATTTTTGAAAAATTGTTTTGTTACATTTATAAAATGTAAAGTTTTAAGACAAAAAATTATTTCTTTGATAATCCTACAAGTTTAATGTTTGTTTGTACATACCTTATGTGATTTACGTCGGGTGCAAACAAACGTCGATGTTGATGCAGACTTGAGACGTCGAGAGATGGTGATATACGTATGCATTGATGATTTATGATTACGAGTAACTTTTGCACTTTACGTTATGTATTACAAGTTATATGTTTGTCATCACCAAAACATAAAGGGATCATATAGATTAAATATCGTAATATTTGCACTAACAATTTCCCCCCTTTTGATGATGACAAAATATGTAAACTATAACACACAGTAAAGTTTAAAAATTACTCGTTTACACTCCCTTCTCCCCCTTTTGTCAAAGCAAAAAGGTATAATGTGGATAATGGTTGGAACATATAGGTTGGAGGTATGAACAGAAGGTAAGTGTTCCAGGTATATAAGTTGAAGGAATTAAAAGCAGGTAGGTGTTTCGAGTATATAGTTTGAAGGAATGAAAAGATGGTAGGTGCTCCAAGTATATAGATTGAAGGTATAAGGACAAAGTCATGAGAAATGAAGGTTGAAGGTGATTTTGTTTTTCTTGGATAGTTAAGAGGAAGTCATAAGAAATGAGAGTAAGACATGAGAAGAACATAGGTGCTTCGAGTGTGTAGGTTAGAGGTATGAGAAAAAGGAAGGTGCTACGAGTATATGGGTTGGAATAGTGAGAAGAAAATATAAGGAATAAGGTTGATGTGTCGTTGTGAGTAGGTATTTTATGTATCAAGTTTTACTATTTATTTTATGCCAACTATACCTAAAAAGAACACTTTAACGGGCAGTGTACCCGGTCAGATGGAGTTTCGTGGTAAGTAGGGTGTCGATCACTAAGAGTTAGTGCCAAACATCCCTTGCATTTGATGCAATTGGTTAGGATGTGCGAATGGAAGACATATTTCCTATGGCATGTAACTTTGTGTGGAAGTTGTTTCAAGTTATAGGAAAGCCATGAGGTTGGTTTTGATGACCAACATGTCTTCTTGGTTGCGGTGTTTTAGGACGAGAATAATTATTATTGACTCTTCTAGGAGGTGGAGTTTTTGATCTAAAGTTTTGTTTTGAAATTCCAACTCCGGGTTTTGACAATGGTTTATAAAATTGTTTGACTTCATTGTCACTAGCTACCGGAACTTTAACTTTGTTTACAATTATGTGTTTTGGTCTAGGACCCAAAATAGATTTTTGAAAAGAACCTGTTATAGATTATTGGCGTCTCTGGTGGAGGTCCCTTATTTACTTTTGGGGCTTGCACATGAACATTAAGGGGGGCGCCCATATTTATGGGGTCGTCCCTATTTAAGGGACCTCCATCAGAGGACGTCTTTTTCTGAGTTTTTACAAATTTTATTTCCTTTGTTCCACTAGATGATGCTTCAAATGAATTAAACCCTAAACCTAATTTATCACCGGAGGGTTTTTGATTTCTTAGCATTTCATTCAAGCAATGTGTACTCTTTTCAAATTTATTTAATCTAGTGGATTCATCTTTGAGTTTTTCATTCTCAATTTTTGAGTTACTTGACACACTGGCACATTCGAGTCAAAATCTCCCTTGTTTTTCCTCGATAGATATAATTTATCTTTTAGTTCTCTGCTCATTTTCTAAGTTAATTTCTAGTGGCTTTAGTTCTTTTTGTTTTTAGTGATTATCTTTCTGACTTTTTTAATAATTTATCATATTCATTGTCTAAAGTTATATCATTTCAATGATGAGTGTTTTCTTCATCATAAAGTAAGAGGATTCGGTAACTACCTCACTTGATGAATGAACTACATGACATGTTTCGGTGGCTAATTGATCCTTCTCATTCATATTAATCACCGACTATAGCTCCAAGACCTTGACAAATTTTTCTCTTTATGGATTTGACCCGGCTTTGGTCTTACGACCAATTAAAATACTTTCATATCTCTCGTATATATATATAATAATACAGTACTAGTATTTGAGGTTTTTTTTTTTGTACATATTTGAGGTCTACCCTTCACCTTATTTCATGTTCTTGTTGAACTTTAACATTTTAGAGCCACCTCGTCCTCTACCATAAACCCTTAACTGACAAACAAAAACCTATGAGTCATATACCCTCCTTTATTATAAGCTTTACTCTCTATCAACTGAATACTTTTTGTAAAAAAAAATTGGATCCAACATTTCTCGTAGTGAAATATGGAGTAGTACTTTGTTTTTACTTTTTTCACTCAATCTTTATTTATTTTCTGTTTGAACGTAAGGTTTTTTGCTTTGTTTTTGTTTACATACAACTATTTGGCCTTGAATGGTTAAGCTGGCAAACGACACGACTCGCTTGTACTTTCTCGTCCTAATTTCAGTTTGATAAAAGAAAAACTTTGGCCCCTCACGTATATGGCGTCGACTTTCCATAGTCTTGAACTCTTGATTATATTGTTACGTACTTTCATCTATTGAATTATCCCTTGTTTTTGGATATGTGATCATTTGGTCTCATCGTATTCTCAATTGGTAATGCGTTCTCCTGAACATATACAGTAAGACTGTAAGAGTTCCTTTAACTACTTTAACGTTTAGGGTTTTTAGGTATGTTGCATTATAAATATCTTATCATTTAACACAAAATACTTATTTCATTGATTATGACCAACAACGATACGAAAAAGAGTCTTAACATCTTTGATCAACTTTGTATAAGACTAGGTGTAATGCTAATCATCAAGAACATGACGTCTCGTGGTTTTTGATGGTCCTAGGCAATAAGAAAAAGATGACTCATTACACTTGTAAACTAAAAAGAAATTGCATATAAACTTGAATTATATAGCTCAAATATGTTTTATATTCTACGTATTTATATGCTACGTATTTATATGCAAAACCAATAACAATGTGGTCGTTTTTAAGTAGAGGTCTTGTACGATGGCACCGCTTGCACACCCGTCCGAGACCCATCTGATCTGTTGGAATATGTACACGATAAATAATATATGTCCAGATTATTTATTCGAGCCTATGGGGACGCACGCGTTTATACGTAAAATAATGAAGTTAATATATTAGTGCAATATATTAATTAGTGTTTTAATAAACGATCGTTAAATATACATTAAATATTTAACGGAATATAATATTAGTCGTTAAATGTTAATAGGAGGACTAATAAGCAAAATCGGAAAAAAGGAAAGTTTTCGGTTCTTTCCTTTTCCTTCCTTAGACCGGTCGAACCACCTCCATAAGGAGGTGGGATTGCTTAACTTGCACTCCAAGTTTGAGAGGCTATATAAAGGGATTTAGGGATTCATTATTGAGATAAGGTTAAATCCTCACAATATCTAATAAGAGTTATTATGTGCAGGTTATGTAGAAAGTAATTTCAGAAAAGTATGCTTGAAATTTTTTAAAATTTGAGCATAATTTAAGCATTTTAGTGTCAAAAATAGGACAAGTATACATTCTAATTCCCATCCCCCCACTTGAATTATACAACGTCCTCATTGTATGGATAAAATATTACAAAAGAGAATTAAAAGAATTAGAATGAGAAACTCCCCTGATATTTTGCTCGGTAGATTCTTCATGTGAGTACATGAGCAAGAATGTGTTGAATAGCCGTCTTGAGATTTCAAGACTCCAATACTTTGAGATTTCCAGATTTATAAATAGTCCACCAACGTTGTCGATTTCTTTCCAGCGAGGTCCTGTATAAATTCTTAGAGAACAAATGCAATTCTATCTTCGTGTATTCTTTTGTGAGACTCGAAATAAAAACCTAAAACTATACATGAAGTCGATACGCCGTATCCATTCCCCGAGATACGCCGTATTGATCCCTGTAGAAAACGATCCTAAGTACGGGTCAGTCGTCTGATACGCTGTATTCATTTAATGAATACGCCGTATAGACTTAACTGATAATAAATTTTAAATTTCAGAAAAATAAAGACTGGATAACGTCCAAAAGGTCAATACGCCGTATCCATGGGGTTTGGATACGCCGTATAGACAGTCTGGGAAGACAGACTCGATAAGAACATTGAAAATACATTCCGGGTTGTCTCCCGTAAAGCACTTTTGTTTACAGAAAAGTCTTTAAGTTAGATTTGCCCCAATTTAATACCATCGTTATAAAATAATTTGGGGTCAAACGGGATGCCAAATGGCACATACAAATTCTTGATTATGAAAATGAATGACATCCCTTTGTTAAGATGATTCCAAGTCATGATTTTAAATTTTAATTCCTTGATAAAAGTTTCAGTTTTGAAAATTTTATTAGATGTATCAAGACTTGTTTTCAAAAGCTTATTTGACCTTTGTGCATAGGCACCATCATCAGTATTTATTACATTACCCCCTGAAGAGTGTTTGATATTGATTTTATCATCATCATTGTCCTTATCCGATTTTGAATCACCGAGATAAATTATGTTAAAAGGAAATAGATCATTAAAGTATAAAATGTTTTGTTCCTCTTCATCACATTCGGACAACGATGTTTCATCTCTTAAATAAAATTCATCGATATGTTGAGGACTTACAGTAGGTTCAGTTAAAAAATCTAATTTAGACGTTAGAGCATCATTGTAAATAATGGTTGAAAATTCATTCTCAAAATCTTTAAAGAAGTCTAAATCATTAAAATAACTGACTGTAGGCTCGGGTGATGGAAACGAAGGCATATCGACTTTATCATTATCATTTTCCAAATCCGTTTTTAAATCGTCGACAGAAATTATTTTATAGGAAAATGAATTTTTGTCATAAATTACCATGTAATCTTAATCGTCGAATTCGTCAAACGATATTCTAAATTCAATTTGATTGTCATTAAGAAGACTTACCATGGGTTCACACGAGAGTGCTACTTCAGATGTTAATACGTCATTTAAGACTATAGCTGGGAATTCAGTTTCAATAGATCTGAGGTCGTAAACGTCTTCATCATATCAAATCTTACCATACGTAGCAGTTCCCAGTTATACACCTTACCACGTCTATGAGATTTTTCTTTCGCAAGCCTGATGTATTCTTCTATAGTTATGTTGGGGTCATCCATTTTAACCTGTAATAAATTCGCTAGGACAGAAAACGGTCAAATAGACAAATACGCCATATTCAGTAAATTGAATACGCCATATTGATGATAGAATCGAATACGCTGTATTGGTTTGAAAAAATGTATACGCCGTATCCAAGAAGATGAATACGTCGTATTGAGTATTCGACTCAAAAAGTTACAGCATACTATAACAATGCAGAAAAACACACAAACACACAATATGCAAAAATATACAATGCAGAAAATCAAACACACAAAACAAACACACGCAAATATGCAAAATGAACTAAATATAAACTAAAACACTAATAAATAGGAATTAAACAACTTCGATCACCGGCAGCAGCGCTAAAAACTTAATGTGTCGTTGTGAGTAGGTATTTTATGTATCAAGTTTTACTATTTATTTTATGCCGACTATACCTAAAAAGAACACTTTAACGGGCAGTGTACCCGGTCAGATGGAGTTTCGTGATAAGTAGGGTGTCGATCACTAAGAGCAAGAGCGTTAATTCCAAATTCTATCAGTATTTTAATTATCTGTATTAGTACTAAATTAATCTAATTTATGTTAAACCTAAGTTAAACCTAAACTAATGTTAAAGGGGGTTTTCAGCCTGAGAGAATGGTACGAGGTTTAGTTATCTAACCTAAGGTTTTTATGACAAGTAAAGCAATAAACACACACAAGAAGATAAACAAATGATAGAGAAGCGGTCAATAACTAATGTAAGGAAAACGTATCAACCATGAATAATCTGATAAAATGTAGGTTTGTTTATTAGTGCAATGATTGTCTTATCTAGAAGGGCATATCATTCCTAGACTTAGGCGGTACTTCTTCCTAAGACCTAGACACGCTAATTCTGTCATAATTAGACGCATCCGCATAAAGCAAGCATTTATTGATTATAATCTATCTTAGGAGATTAATAATTGTGCTCTAACTAAATCCTAGCTCATGGATAATTTACCCACTTACTGCTTAACGACTCTTTATATACTAGTAGTCCACTGTCCGAGTCCTTACCAATGGAATAAGAACATACTCGTTGATACTAGGGTCACCTGCTAGTCCAACTTGTTCACTAAACCAATGGTAAAGATAGGTCAATATTTGTGATCCTATGATTCTAGATATATAAATTGCAATATAGAGAGCTATCCCAGACTCTTAGCCTACGCCCAAACAACATTGAAGTTGCAGCGCATTAAATTTGTAGGACTAGACCCAGTTGAATGATAGGTCGCATACTTAAGCATGTAAACAAGTATAAATTAATAAACATAATCAACAATCAATGATAAATTAAGCAATCGAGATGAACAAACCAAACATTAAACCTTCATAAACATGGCTGATACCTATAGGTATCAGCCGATAGTCATTGTAAAAATACACACGGTTTCATATATGAATGATTAAAGAAAATAAACCTTAACCGAACTCATATTTGGTTGCGTAAAGATTATAAGAGTTTTCCTATGATCTTGAGTCTCTTTTCTGACCTTCTATGCTCCTTTATTCGTCTATTGGTCGACTTGGTGGTTTAGGGTTTCACTTGCATACCTAAAACTGAGTTTAGGGTCTTCTATTTATAGAGTCTGGAAACAGGTCGATACGCCGTATCAGGCGATATGGGATACGGCGCATTGGAGATTTCTTAGAGTAAGGACAGCGATTGATATCTTTTAGAATCTTCGTGTATAATAAACAATGGATACGACGTATAGAGGCTCCTGGATATGGCGTATTGGGTCTTCAATCCTTCGTGGTTGTCTATGAAGTGTAGGCACGGATACGTCGTATCTTCTTGATGGATACGGCGTATTGAGGTAGAACTAGTTGGTTCTTATTCGTTGACTAAAGTATTATATATGGC
>BQNB010007750.1:3001-60501 GCA_026074375.1 Tanacetum coccineum | reverse complement strand
ATGCGAGATGTGAGGACCAAGATTTGTATGTGAAAGGATTTAAGGTAAAGTGCTGGATTGTAAGTGTATTGATTATAAGGAATGTGTTTGATAATGAGACGCATTTCATTATGAAATTCACTTGACTCTTGACAACATAAGCAATAATGCTTATAAGTGTTGGGATATGAGGATGACCTATTGATCTATGAAGAGATATTGGGCATAGGTTTGGGTGTAGAGTAGACGTCAGCTCGTAGCAGAAGAGAGGAAGTATTCGGTTATGTATTAAGAAAAGAATGAATGGTATTACAAGCTTGCTGCCGGCGGTCCCTGTAACACCCCCAAAAATCGTGTCGCAGTGGAAGTATGTCCGGGGGAGTTACTTCATAATACACAGCGCTAGATACAAGAGAACGACCTCTAAATGTATCGTTTGAAAGCACCAACTGGCACATACAAATTCTTAATTAGAAAAATGAATGGCGTCCCTTTGTTAAGATGATAACAAGTCATGATATTAACATTTATATTCTTGATAAAAGTTTCAATTTTGAAATTTTTTTTATTAGATGTATCATGACTTGTTTCCAAACGCTTGTTTGACCCTGTGACTTAGACCACAACATCAGTATTTATTAAATGGTAATGGTTTGACTGATTGAATTCCTCGAAGGAGTGTTCCAATATCGTTTATTTTATCATCATCATTGTCCTATCGATTTTGAATCATTGGGATAAATTACATTAAAAGAAAATAGATCATTAAAGTATAAAACGTTTTGTTCTTCTTCACCACATTCGGACAATAATGTTTCATCTTTCAAATTAAATTCATCTATATGTTGATGGTTTAAAATTGGTTCAGTTAATAAATCTGATTTAGACGTTTGAGCATTATTGTAAACAATGGCTGGAAATTCATTCTCAAAATATTTAAAGAAGTCTTATTTATCAATAAATAACTGGACCGTTGGCTTAGGAGATGGAAGCAATGGCATATTTGACTTTTTCAGATCTTTTCGAATCCGTTTTCAAATCATTGGCAGAAATTATTTTATGAGAAAACGAATTTTTATCAAAAATTATCGTGTAATCTTCATCGTTGGATTCGTTAAATGATATTCTAAAGTCAATTTTATTGTTGTTAAGAGAACTTACCGTAGGCTTACATGAGAGTGTTGCTTCAGATGTTAACGTGTCGTTAAAGACTATAGCTGGGTATTCTGTTTAAATGGTCTCCCAGAGGTCCCCCTGTGAAAGTCTCATTATCCTGATCTTAAACATTACGTATCAAGTTTCCAGTTATACACCCTTCCAACGACCTACAAGGCATTTTTCTTCCTTCAAGCTGATATATCCTCTATAGTATGTTTGGGGTTCGTCCATTTTAACATGTAAATAAATTCGATAGAAAAAAACTATGAAATTGCTTAATACGCGTATTCAGTAAACTGAATTTTGCCATATTGATGATAGTGTTTGAATACCCTGTATTGGTTGAAAAAATATATACGCACGTATACATGAAATTAAATACGCTGTATTGGTTTAAAAAAAATTTTACAGCGTCTCTTAGTTGTATAATGCACACAAACACACAATTTGCAAAATATACAATGCAAAAAATTTAAAACATCACAAACATAACTCATAAATATGAAATATTAATATTAGCTACACTAACTAAAACACTAATAAATCCATGAATTAAATAACTTCACTCACCGACAACGGCGCCATAAAAAATGATGGGTCGTTGTGTTGTGTAGGTGTTTATTTTATGAATCAAACGTTTTATTTTTTTTTTTTTTTTTTATTTATATTTTGCCGATCTTACTAAAAAACAACACTTTACGGGCAGTTGTACCCCGGGCAGTGGTAGTTTTGTTGTTAAGTTGAGGTGTTCGATCACTAGAGCACAACAGAGAGCGTTTCATTCCTAATTCTATACAGTATTTTATGTTTACCTATGTTAGTATAAATTATTCTAATTTAATGTATAAAACTAAGTTACAATTAAAACTAATGAAAAGGGGGGTTTCAGCCCTGTAGAGCATGACAAAGAGTTTGGGTTTTCTAAGCTAAGGTTTTGATGACAAGGGTAAATAGCAATAAACATACTAACAAGGATGACAGGATTATGTTTGAGATCGAGGTCAAAAACCACCTATGTAAGGAAAAACGTATCAAAAAAATGAATAAATTGAATTAAAACGCACGTTTGTTTAGTAGTGAAATGATTGTCTTATCATTGGAAGGGCATATCATTTCTAGACTTAGGCTGGTACTTATCGCCCTATGACATTAGACACGCCCTATTTCTGTCACAATTATGTTGCATCTCCGCATATAATCCATCACTTATGTTGATTATAATCTATCTTAGGAGCTAAGTAATGGTGCCTACTAACTAAACCCTAATAGTTCATCCAGAGAGTTCTTTTAAATATTTTCCTGCAGTAACGACTTTGCTTATATACTAGTTGGCTACTTCGTCGAGTCACCTTACCTATTGTTTAAGAAAGTACTCTGTTGTTACTCAGGGTCTCATTATGGCTAAACTCATGCTCACACTTAAACTAAAAAGAATCACAATGGATAGGTTATTAATTGTGATCACCTATGATTCTAGATATTTAAATTGAATTAAAATAGAGAGCTATCTGGACTCTTTGGCATACTCAATGCACGCCCAAACAACACCGAAGGATGCAGAGCATCAAATGATGTTGACTAGACCCAGTTGGTCAGGTTTGGTCGCAATACATTAAGCACATAAACAATTTAATTTAATAAACCATATATAAATATCAACGTTAATTTAAAGCAATCGAGTAATCAAACACAAACATTAAGATCTTCCATAATACATGGATGATACCTAAGGTCTCAGCCCGTTAGTTATTGTAAAAATACACACGGTTTGATATCAATGAACGATTAAAATAAGAAACCTCAATTCGAAAAGCGTATTTGGTTTGTGCGAAGATTACCAAGATGTTTTCCTATGATCACTGAGGCTCTTTTATGAACTTTATGCTCTTTGATCGTTCTATGGCGCTGGTAGTTTAGGGACATCACAGCATATGTAAAATTGAGTTTTGGGTCGTCGATTTTATAGTGTCTGATCGAGTCGATACGCCGTATCATTCATTGTGGGATTACGGCGTAATTGGGGATTTCTTGAGTAAGGATCACGTTTGAAGATCTTCATAGATCTTTGTGTATAATAAATCTTGATCTACAACGTATTGAAGTTCCTGGATACGGCGTATTGGACTTGAATCCTTCGTGGTTTCTGGTGAAGTGTAGGCACCACGGTTACGCAAGTATCTTCTTGATTGGATAGCTTTTTTTTTTATTTTTTTTATTTACATTATATTTTTTTTTATATTTTTTTTTTTTTTAAACAAAATTTATTTATTAAAAAAAATTTTTTTTTTTTCTTTTATTTATTTTTTTTACTTTTAATTTTTACTATCTTTTTATTAAAAGAATGACGTATTGATGTAATACAATTAATTTCTTCATTGACTAAGGCATTTTATACGACGTTATTGTTGATGTGGTTACGGGTATTATTCAAAAGTCGGGCACTTGGTGCTTTTGATTAGTTCAAAGTCCTGGATCGTCGTATAGGTCTAGAATAATACGACGTATTTTCTGTCAAATCATTAGACTTCTCATAACATCTTCATTATTATGCTCCAAAAATGGTGCTTTTAGATTATCTTCACAAGTACTCCACTAATTACTGCAATTCTCAAATATAAATGATTAAGTAATAATTCTTTGCAATAATTATACAAATGGTAGGCAGTTATTAACATGGATTATAATGATGCTATAAAATAATAGACGTTATTTGATGTATCAACCTCTTAGAAGAAATTCCTGATCAACCACCTCAAGCACCATCAAAAATTTTCTCTAGCAAAAGTACTCACTTCCACCTCTTATCATCACCAACGTGAGTCTCGACACCTACCCATGGTCATTGCTCCTACCACATAAACTTGTTTTTGTTCATTCCGATTATAATAGCAACCTCTTAGAACTTCCTCCACTTCAAAATTTTACCAAATGATCCCTATGTTCAATACCATGGGAATAAGTTAGCCACCGGCGCCCTTCTAATCCATCTCACACCACATATGTGTCTCTCGACCACCTCCAGGCATTTCCATTTCCACACCCGATTTTGATCATCTGTCATCAAATACCAACATATTGGTTTAGTTAACATTAAATAAAAACCACACCTCTCTTTCACCAACACCATGCTCCTCCACTTGAAAACATTCTCCAATCCTCCACCAAATCTTGGAAATCATGTTTTCCTAATCCTCTATACATTTGAATTTTGTTCATCCTAATGACACTGCACTTCACCATCCACAACATATTTTGTCAATGTTGTAGCACCACAACGGCTATGAAATCCAATTGCTCTAAAAAATGTGTCATTTATCCTGTTTCTCCAAACATTATTAATACGACACCACCTCGGCTCTCCTTCAACACCACTTTCATTCCGCTTAGCATGCATATTCATATGCAATATATACATTTAACCCCAACCCGTCGGAAGTATATGGTAAATGTTTTCTTTCCTATGATTTAGGATTTTTTATATGTTTATGTGATATTATCATGTTTGGGATTTTACTGCCCCAAATTTTATGTTTTTATCCATTATAATGAATTTATTTATTTATTACATTTTTTTTACTTTGTCTGACTTTTGTTGATGATGTTGGATTGTTTATTGCATAAAACTGGATTATGTTTGAATGTGTTAGATTGTCATATATTTTATGTATATAATATATATATTATACTATATAATATGTATATATCATATATATATTGTGCTTGTCCTACCTAACTTTCTTTTGTAGCAAAGCATCCATAGCTTGATTCCTTGGTGCCCCAAGCAAGGGGGAGTATACACCAATGGGAGAGCACTTTGCATTCGTAACCAAGTATCAAGTGATTAGCATTCGTCAAAACAAGACTTGCCTAGGACGCCTTCTACAACACTTAAGCTTCAATAATGGGGAGAAGATATGTAAACTCCTCTACTATATACTTATTTAGTAACTTTTAAATAATGCACGGTGTCTTATATTTTAGTCATCATTTAAAAAAGGGGGAGAGTGTTAATACAAATATTCAAGCAAAAAATATGTTGTATTCAATTTGATAGTATTTCATAAATATTTTTATAACATTTATAAGAATATTCGTTATTTATTTTGGAAAATACCGGATATGTCCTTGTCCGAAAGGTAAAAATAAAAATAAATTTCTAACCAGTATATTCGCGGTATTCAACTAACTTGTTTTGAATATATGATGAATAATTTATTTGAATATTTTTTATTTATATAAAATAAAAAAGTCGTAAATTAATTTATCTATTTTATGTTTTTTAGTTTTCTAAATCTTGCGATGGGCATATTCACAGCCCCCCTTAAACGCTTACATTACACCAATTAACCAATCCTCATATCACTTTTGGACTGTTTCGGTTTCGGTCAAAACTGAAAAAAGTTGTTTAGAAATGTCGTTTTTTTTTTAAATTCAAATTGTTGTTGAAGTCCAAGCTTTTGTAAAATGTGATTTAGCTACTCGTGTTTGTGATAGAATCTTCAAACTAGGATTACATTTATCGCCTTTAAATATGTTCCGAAAAATTACCGAGATTTCTGCGATAATCGTTTTTATGTGAAAATAAAAAACCAAAGTCAAAAAGTCAAGTTACACTCAAAAAGTCAAAGATTAAAATAGTCCTTTAAAATTCTAAAGATTCCCGGATATTACAGTACCTACCCCCTTAAAGAAAATCTCGTTCCCCGGAGATTAAATTTGTGTTAGCAGATTGTGTTACTAGGACATAATGACTTAAGAGTTAATAATCATTCTAAACAAAATGCTGATAACTTTATTCAGCAAATAATTTGTTGTTTCGACAACTTCCCCACCTTTACCAAAATTTTTGGCAAGTGTGACAAGGATATATTTTATCCAATCATAATTAGGAATATCAAAATACCTATTCCTTACGATCTTATGACTGTTTTAAACCGCGTTAAGAACAGAAGAATCGTCATAATAATTGAGAATACATATAAGCTGGTGTAGTCGCGTAAGTTTGTTTGTATAAGGTTCTATACATTTCCTAGGGGGTATAGAGTTGTTCACCTCTATTTTACGATAATGTGCATGGATTTACACCAATATAAGGATTTAGGATGGTTGTATGTACCCTAATTACTTGGCTAGAGTTTGACATGAACGTGGTATCCTTGGTGGGTGAGCGGCCGATGGCGTTTCGACGCTCGCATCGCTGCATCGGACCGAAGTTGAATGAATCGAAAATTACATGAATCAGCTTCGATCTATACGCTTTCGCCGAGAGGTGTCTTATTCTGGTTTACCTTACGGGGTTTGCGCATCCTCATTTGGAATGCGAGTCATGTACCAAGAGGGGAACGCTCTAGGGCCCCGACAACAACAACACAATAACAACAATAACCCTAACAACTGGTGATGGGGAGCAGAAGGAGGACATTTTCGTAGAAACCTAATTCCAGAATAAAGTTTAATAAATGGAGGAGCTCGGCGGACTTGAGAGCTTAGCGATAGCACGGGCGGGCTCATTCGGCATTATAGGTACCCTCGTCATCTAGCTTGAGGTTTGAATCTTTGTTGAATCTACTCCATTATTCTTATGTGCATTGTATCAAGTCTGTTTGTTCTCGTATAGATAGTTCATGATTTTGCAAGGTTTTGCAATGTAATGGCACAAAAAAGTAATGTAATGATCGTAGGAATTGAGATAAGGTAGGCTCAAATGCGTAGACTTTTGATTGAATGCGAGTGGTTAAGTAGTGGGGTTAGTCTCGTGGTGGTCTCTAGACCTTTTTACTTCGATTTGCCAAACGGTGGGAAGGTTCGTGTTAGTTTGGTCTGTCGTCAGGGCGATGTGAGTCGTGGGTACAGCGTTGTCCATCCAATAGACTGGGTGTTTGCTCGGTAGTACAAATAAGAAACGTCATGTTGTTGGTGTTAAGTATTAGAAATGACTAATTATCATTTATGGTAATAGAGGGTTTTTACAATCGGCTTTATTTATATGATGTAGGACGTTCCCAAAATCCGTTCAAAATATAGAGTTATTATCATATTAGTGATATATAAATCATCTTATTTATATAAATTTCCTGATGTGGTAATACGCTTTAGTCAGTCCCGTTCTTACTTAATCCTTGACATGTCGCTGCTTGCACCTGCAATGTGATCTAATGAGGTAAGGTGGCTATTGAGCTGTTCATAAAACTCATCTTCGGAGACAGGGTGATAAAAACAAATAAAGGGAGGAACGACATAGTGTTCAAAAATGTTGCATGTGGTCACTCCTAACTCTCGGTTAGTGTGTTAAAGTAAATACGATGAAGGTCCTTTACATAAACGTGTTAGTTAACATAGCAATTTTCATTTCATTCCTCCTATTACAAGTTCCAGACCCTACAAGAAGGTCTTGTTAATACTTTAAGATTCACACATTAAATACATGTAAAGACAGAACCTGGACGGGTTTTGATTTACATTAGCTATTATCATATTCAATCCTTATTATTACAAGTACCGCAACCCATATATACAAGACTTGTAATACTTAGATTAACACTAATTCCATGTAAACAATAATTATGACGGTCTCCGTGTAATACGATATAGTATAAAGCTATGAAGCAAAATAATATTCTTAGAGACCATTGCTTAAACTTACAATGTCTGAGAACGAAAACCGAAATCACTTGTGCAAAACTAATAATGTCTTATGGAAATGTTCTTAGTATTTATATAAACCACTCTCATAAGTAGAAATACAAATTTAAGCTGCGATATACGCCAAAAGATGTGTATGGGGGGGGGGGGGGGGGGTCATATATATTACATTTATAATTTGGTATGTCAAGTAATGCACTTAAGGTAACAAGTTACCTAGCAAGTATAGACATAGTTGTGTGTATGAAACTTTGAACAAAGGTTGGCTGACTATGTGATGCAATATTTGCGAAAACGTGATTGTCATAGGGGTAAAATATGCCAAACCTAGTTCTCTATAACCAGTGCTCTGATACCAATCTGTAACACCCCCAAAAATGTGTCGCACAACGGAAATTGTTGTCCGGGGGCGTTACTTTCATATTATACAGCATAAGATACAATGAGAAACGACCTCTAAATGAGGTCGTTTGAAAAGTAATCTCGTTGATTTCTTGAAATTGATATATCCATTTGTCTTTTAATTGCTTATCACTTGAAAAGATTGAAAGCAAAAACCACGAGATTTGATCATTTGTATGGAAATCAATGAGGAAATCTTGTCAATTTTTTTGAATTCATTGCACCATCTAGTAGGCCAAGCATCTAATTCACCTAAGAAAAACATGCTTAAAAGTGTCAACATTAAAGTTGGTGAGTTCATAGGTTTTTCTAAATACAATTGTTGAACCAAAGTTCTGTAAAGTGTGTATGACCATTTAAATCCTTAAATGTCCTTCCAAAATGTATGTATGATTTGTAGAAATCAATTAGTTGTTATAGTCAGGCATGACCATTTCAATAAAAAACCTTGGTATGTTTTCCCAAATAGTCACAAAGTATGAACGTTGAACCACAATTGTTCAAAGCATGTACGATATTTATATATATATATCAGGAAAATGTTTCAAGTATGTCTTGCCACTTTATTCAAGGCACAGTAAATATCCATGTATGTATAAGATAATGATTACGATTACTCTAAGTTCATGAAACCAATGCACTAATATAACAGTAAAAATTCATGTGTATTTGTTGGAGGCCCTGTAGTCACTACCCAATCGTAATCCGACTTTGTTATAACGTTCGGTTTTACCTAGTGATAGCTTAAATCACACGAACGGGGATTGTCAATCCCGAATAGATCTATTTTATAACATGCGCGTAGACAACATTCTATAACGTTCGTTTGCCAAGTGATAGCTAATCACCTGAACGGGGATTATCAATCCCAAATAGATCTATTTTATAACATTCGCGCCTCACCCTATTAAGTGAATTTACAATTCATGAAGCTCCCCCTTTGTGACGTAGACTTATATTTTCCCATCACATGTGTTCCCCCACCAGACACCGGCGCGAGTGGATTTAAAGATATACCAAATCCCGTTAACGGTGTCCACCTCCAAGTAACAACAGGCGGTTAAAGTAAAAATATGGCTCCCGTTAACGGTTCGTCCCTCCAAGAACACCCCGCCATGCCAGTACCGTTTTTGTCTTCCAGTTCAATTCCGCTTAAGCTAATTCCGTTTTACTTTTTTTCAAAAGTAAAATATGCATTCGTGACCAAAAAATAAAGTCAAGTTAATGTTTCCCATAGCGGAGAGCTATGTAATGGTAGTCATGTAAACTAATTATTAAATCAACCATCTTGTAAATGCATTATTGTAAACAAGCTTGTTCTCACCCCCAAAAAATATATGTAAAACCAGTAAAAACCATTGGGGCTATAAACTCACATTGATGTTGTAGAACGATTTGCAGAACTGCACATATTAAGCACGACACAAACGGAAAGACCGAAACGGCTCGATCAAGAAATTGCAACTAATCTTAACGGCTAAGTCCCACTAGCCTAGTATAATGTATTTGGGTTTCCCGGATGTTATGGGTCACATCATCGCGACAACGTTTGTTATAGATTTATGATTTCCAAGTTGTAATAGTTTGGAGGTGGTTAAATAAATAAATTAGAAAAGTGAACGCTTAAGTATGTAATATAAGTTCTGTATTTATTACATATGATAAATATAACCCTTATCATAATTCATTTCCCGTGATTTATACTTCAAATGTATATACATAATCCAAAGATTTATGTGTATGGTGTGTATTGGAGGTGCAACCGAAGAGTAGTTGTTTTTTTGGGGGTGGATTTGGTGGTCTCAATGGTGTTGGTTCCAATGTCGGATTTTGATACTAGGTAGGATAGTTGTTGTGAAGTTACTTTGGCGTTTCGTTAGTGGTGTTGGGTTCTTTTTGTGGGTATTCGTAGGGGGGTAAGGGGGGGTATTAGTGGGGGTGGGGTGACGGAGTGCGGGTAGTTGGTGTTTTGTGTTTGTTTGTGGACGCCTGTGTTTGATACTTTTGTTTCCTCGACGAGTCGTTTTGTCCTAAAATTAGTTATCTCATTGTCAAAATATAGTTTTCGGTTCATTTTATCCCGGTTATTGTATAATACAATATTATTATTATATTTTATAATATAATCTTAGTCCTTTTATTGGTTTCTAAAATAATAGACTGCTTTAGTAAAAACATTACTAAAATATAAAAAGTGTATATAACCCCCTACTTTAGTCATGCCTTCCCGGTTATATAACGTTTTCCCTTATTTATAAAACCTAAGGTTTTTTTTCCACTTTCAACAAACCGCGCGTTGCAAAATATACTACGTGTTTATAAATATTATTTATATATATTTATAATAAAACAATAATTAATAAATACCATATTTTATTTAACCATTAACCACATTTTTAGTTCTGATTTATAATTTATAAAGGTCTGTTGTTAACATACAATTATTCCAAGTTAATAACCAACACTACCCTCTACTGTTTACCGCTAAACCCAAACGCCCCCCCCCCCCCCCTTCTCAGTTAAATCATAATCGACCTTTATACCCTGACGTCATAAGATATTGTCAAAAATTGTATATACCCCCCCCCGTAATATACACCTTTAGGTTTGCGAGAATGCCCAACCAAACACACCTCTTGGTGTATAATCTGCCAACCAAACACACCCCTTGGTGTATAATCTGCCAACCAAACACACCCCTTGGTGTATAATCTGCCAACTAAACGCACCCTTTGCGGTGTCTGCCAAACCAAACGCACCCCCATGGCTGTTTAGTAAACAACCATCAAACACACCCGCTGTTGTTATAACCTAAACCAAACACACCCTTTCGCTTTGTGATTTATTAAACCAAACGGCACACATTGTGAGAGGTTTATGAAACTAGAGCACCCTTGGTCGATGCAAATACCAATACAGAAAAGACCCTGGTCGGTTTTTTGCAAATACCAAACCAACGCTCCCTAAGGTGGATTAAACAACAAACACACCCTTGATGGTGCCACTGTCAAACCGACGCACCCTATTTTGGTGTACCCAGCCATCTAAACGCGCCCCTTGTGGTGATATGAACCAAAACGCACCCTTGTGGGTGGTTGGCAGCGAAAACAAACGCACCCTAACTGGTGCTACGAAACCAAACGCACCCTTGCGTGTGAAACCCGAGAACCAAACGCCCCTTGGTGGTGGCTGTTAAGCCAAACGCACACTACAAGGGTGGCTGCCACCAAACCCACCCTTGGTGGTGGTGGCCGCTGCTAAACCACCGAAACAAACACCCTTCGTGGTGTTTATGTTAAACCAAACGCACCTGTTGGTGCATTTACACAGCCAAAAGCACCTTGTGGTGGTGGCTGAGATGGAGTGGTGACGATGATGAGGGTGGTGGCGGGGTGGCAGAGTGGTGATGATGATGACGATGATGGTGGATGTGGCATGGGGATGGCAACAGTGGTGGTGTTATGGTGGCGTCGGTAGGGAGGCAGCCGGAGGAAGGGGCGGCGCGTGGCTGCGAGTAACCTAGTGGGTCGGATAGATCGGTTAACGAGGAACACTTTTTGTTTCGGCCGAAAAAGTCCGCCGGAAAATTTCTGGCGGCGGGTGGTGGCTGGCCGGAAGTGGGGAGAAAGAGAGATGGCATGTATGTGTTTTATAAAAATGAAATGAAATTAAAAAGTTATAACTTTAAATATATATTAAAAGTTATAATGAAAAGTGACAAGTCACACATAGTCTAGGGTTAAAACTGTAAGTTTTTAATGTAGTTTTGATAAAAAGCGGTCCGGGACTCGTTTGAGCAACTTAACGGATGATTCAAGTCACGAAACTTGCGCCATTGTTTTTTAAATCATTTTCCTCATAAAAATGAGTATTCATTTGATAATATTTCATAAATATTTTTATAACATTTATAAAAATATTCGTTATTTATTTGGAAACCCGGTTATGTCTTGTCCGAAAGTAAAAATAAAAATAAATTTCTAACCCGTATATTCGCGTTATCAACAAACTTTTTTGAATAAAATGATGACTAATTTATTAAATATATTTATTTAATAAAAAGTGTAAATTAATTATAATTTAATTATTTTCTCGTTTCTAAATCTTGCGAGGGCATTTCAGTCACTTTCTGACTGTTTCGGGTCTCGGTAAAAACTGAAAAGTTGTTAGAAATGTCGTTTTAAATCAAATTGTTGTTGAGTCCGAGTTTTGAAAATGTGATTTAGCTACTCGTTTGTGATAAATCAACCTAGGAATAACATATATCTCCTTTAAATATGTTCCGAAAAATTACCGGTTACGCGATAATCGTTTTTATGTGAAAATAAAAAACCAAAGTCAAAAAGTCAAGTTACACTCAAAAAGTCAAAGATTAAAATAGTCCTTTAAAATTCTAAAGATTCCCGGATATTACAGTACCTACCCCCTTAAAGAAATCTCGTCCCGAGATTAAATTTGTGTTAGCCGATTGTGTTACTAAGAAATGACTTAAGATTTAATAAATCCATTCTAAACAAAATGCTGATAACTTTATTCAGCAAAAATTAGTTGTTTCGACACTTCCCCATATACCAAAATTTTTGGCAAGTTTGACCAGGATATTTAATCCATCAAAATAGGTATCTCAAAATATCATTACAGATCTTATGACTGATATAACCGCGTTATAAAGAAAGTCTCATAATAGAGAAAACATCAATAAGCAGGTGTAGTCGCGTAAGTATGTTTGTATAAGTTTCTAAATGTCCAGGGGTAGAGTCTCGTTCCTCATATCCGTAATGTGCAATGATTTACACCAAATAAGGCTTATGGATGTAAGTACCCAACTTACTTGGCAGTACTAGGATGTATCGCGGCCTAAGTCTTCGTACTAGTGGCCCGAAATGAATAGCTCGACTATCTCTTTCGCCGATAGGTGTTTATCTGGTTTACGGGGTTTGCATCCTCAATTGGATGGAGTTGTACCAGCTGGGACCGCTCTAGGGCCCGACAACAACAACCATAACAACAATAACCCTAACAATGGTGATGGGATGCAGAGAGTGAGGACATTTTGAGAAACAATATTCCCAGAATAAAGTTTAATAAATGGGAGGAGCTCGCGGAAGAGCTTATGCGATAGACGGCGAATTATGGTACTCAGTCATTAGCTTGAGGTTGAATCTACTCCATTATCTCAAGTGTGTAACAAGTCTGTTAGTTCCACGAACAGTTCATGATTGCAAGGATTTGCAATGGCAAAAGTAATGACTTAGGAATGAGATAAGGTAGCTCAAGCGAGACCTTAAGATTCTGCTGAGTGGTAAGACACGAGTGTGTCTCTAGACCTTTTTAACGAATTCCGGTGATTATCGAGTTCAGGTTCATAATCGTCATCATTATGGACTTCATTAAGCCCAACTCTTTTATAATCATTACTTATCAGAAGTAAAAAGTCTGATTTATGTAATTAAGAATGATAAAATTATGGTGAGGGGATTTACAATTTCTTTATTTAACTGAAGAGGCGTCCCAATCCTTTCAAATAAAGAGATTATAAATCATCATACTTAATAATTCCTGAGGTAATACGCGTACTTACATAACCTTGACCCGGGAATATCTCTTCCGGAATCTTTTTATCATTGATTTGCCTAGTAGTATTTTATATACGTACTATCTGACGAACCAGTCCCGCAGTTGATGATCTAGCAGTTCAGTCATTGTTAGACTTACGGAAAGGATCCAAAGCAAGCAGACTTGAGAGTTTAAAGCAAAAGAAGCAAACAGTTGCAAGAGAAGGATCGAGTAATGCTCATGACAAATAATAAGATAATTCAGACACTGATTGTGATGCAATACTCTACTCTTCATGTCCAGATACATCAGAGGAAAGTGATAATGAAACTGATGATGCTGACGATTCTGATATGGATTTATCTGATGATAATCTAGATGGAGATGATGATGCTGCAAGATTTGGTGTGTTCATGTACAACAAGTCCACTGAAACACCCAAGTCTACCTACTTCAGTCCCACGGTTACAAGTTCCTCATTGGATTTCATTCAGAATCTCTTCAATGAAACACCTGCTAATGAATTCCTGGTTAAGGTTTTCTCTTATCGGCTTGAAACCCTAATTTTTTAGGGTTTCATATTCTTTATCTCCCTAACTGTGATCGTTGGTGTTGTGGGTTTTGGTTGATTTATTCGTTAATTCCATCTATCTATCTTGTATGATTGTATGTCAGGTGGTTAGGGTTTGATTGTTTGTTGCTGCGTAAACCCTAATCTAGGGTTTTGTGTCTTTTTGAATCTACCCGTTGTATCTGCGATTGTAGCTGTTTTTTTGAGTTTGCTGTAACACCCCCAAAAATATGTCGCAGCGGAAATGTGTCCGAGGGCGTTACTTCATAATACACAATGCTAGATACAAGAGAACGACCTCTAAATGTGTTGTTTTAAAAGTAATCTTGTTGATTTCCTTAAAATTGATATAATATTTGTCCCATAATTGAATCATAATGAAAAGCTTGAAAACAACCCAACGAGATTTGATCATTTGTATGTAAGTAGTAATCCATGAATGAAATCTTGTCAAATTTAGACTCCGGTGCACATCAAATAATCCAAGCATCTATTCACCTGAGTAAAACATGCTTAAAAAGAGTCAACATAAAGTTGGTGAGTTCATAGGTTTCTGTAAATATAATTATTGAACCAAAGTTCTGTAAAGTATATATGACCATTTAAATCCTTAAATGTCCTTCCAAAATGTATGTATGATTTTTAGAAATCATAGAATTGTAAAAATATGCATGACCATTTCAATCCCCAAATAGTTATAAAATGTACGTATGAAAGTTGGACAACAAATGTCCAAAGTATGTATTTCCACTTTATTCAAGGCAACGTAAATGTTCAAGTGTGTATAAAACCATGATTACCATTACTTTAAGTTTATGAAACTGCGACGTAGACTTGTATGTATGCCACTTTATTCAAGGCACAGTAAGAGTGTACCCATCGTAGGTGTTCCCTTCAAGAACACCCGGGCATTAATGAACATAATATGTACCCATCATAGGTGTCCCCTCCAAGAACACCTAGGCATTAATGAAAATAATATGTACCCATCATAGGTGTCCCCTCCAAGAACAACCGGGCATTTCTGAAAATATCCATGTGTATGCAATTGTTGGCCCTAAAGACTCAACCAATCGTATTCCGACATGTTATAACGTTCGTTTGCATAGTGATAGCTAATCACCCGAACGGGGATTGTCAATCCCGAATAGATCTATTTCATAACATTCACGCTCACCCTCCAAGTGATTTACAGTTCATGCAACCTAAGCTAATCCGTAATTATAAAAGTATAGTATGTGACAAGTATAACCAAGTATTGAATCTCATCGCGAGATATATAATGAGTATGCAAATCAATTTGTAATCAACCATGTAAATGCATTTGCAAACAAGCATGTTCTCTCCCCAAAAATATATGTAAAACAAGTAAAACATAGGGCTATAAACTCACCTTGATGTTGAAGAACGATTGACAGATAGGCATATAATATGCACAACACAACGGTACTTGGTTAGAGTAAATAAAGTAAAGGTCTCTATGCATGAGTCAACATAGCGGTTATCCTATCAATATTCCCATTACAAGTCCCGCCCATACAAGACTTGTAATACTCAGATTCATACATAATTCTATGTAAACAAAAATTATGACGGTCTTTGTATAATTCGATATTGTAGATAACTATGAAGGAAATAATATTCTTAAAGACAATTGATTTAACTTGCGATGCCTGAGAACGAAGTAAGACCACTGTGTAATTCACAATGTTTGAGAAGTAAAATGAGACCATTGTGCAACTTACAATGTCTAAATAAAATAAAATGAGGCAATTGTGCATCTCACAATGCCTTAAAAAAATATTCTAGTATTTATATAAATAACTCTTATATAAATAAATGTGTGATATACGCAAAGGATGCAAGCATATATATAAATTATATATATGTATGACATGTAGGTACTTAATGCAGTACGTAATGTATGCACATAAGAAAGTAGCGTGTATGCACTTTGAAAATGTTTGATATAATGCAATGTTTGTGAAAACGGTTATAGTCTAGGGTAAAATATGCAACCTAGTTCTCTATAACCAGTGCTCTGATACCAATCGGTAACACCCCCAAAAATGAGTCACAGCGGAAGTATGTCCGAGGGCGCTACTTCATAATACACAGCGCTAGATACACGAGAACGACCTCTAAACGTGTCATTTGAAAAGTAATCTCGTTCATTTCCTTGAAATTGATATAACATTTGTCCCATAATTGCATCACAATGAAAAGCTTGAAAATTTAATAGAACGCATCCTAGAAATTTCAAGTGTATTTATTGGTTATTGACGTTATTCATATTATGATCCGTTACGAGCTAATATAATATATCCAAAAATGAAGTAACTAAACCCATTTTAATTAACCATTATCCACCATTTATACCTGTTTTAAATATTTATAAAACCTTGTGTTATATGTAGTTGGTTTATTTTTATTATAAAAACCAAAAGCACCCCTTACATTGAAACGGTAAGCGCAAACGCACCGCTTTGTGCATTCATATAACCAACACTCCTTTATTCGATTTCTGCTGTCCCAACCGCACCCTTACAGCTTTGCTGTTAAACCAAACACAGCCTTATTGATTTCCTGCTCAACCAAACACACCCTTTGTTGTCTTCTCTTAACCCAAACGCACCCTTATTGCTGTTTAACAGCCAAACCAAACGCACCCCACTCGTTTTAGACTAAACCAAACGCACCCCTTGTGCTCGTCTTTAATACCAAACGTACCCTAACTGGTCATAACCAAAACCAAATGCTCCCTTAATGTTTTACAAACCAACCGAACACTCCTAGCTGCTAACTGCTAAACCGAACGCACCCGTGGTGCGGTTATAAAAACCAAACGCGGCTATACCTGTTATAACAACCCAAACGCACCCCTTGGTGGTGGTGACTGCCAAACGCACCATTGTGGTGGTGGCAGTCAACCAAATGCACCCGTGGTGCGGTTATAAAATCCAAACGCAGCCTAGTTGCTGAACCACCGAAACAAACACCCTTTTGTAGTGTTTTCTATTAAAACCAAACCCACCCTTAGTGGTGGTTGCCCCACCAAACGCACCTTATTTGGCTGCAAAACCAGTCAAACGCACCCTATGGTGCTAATCACAAACACCGACGCACCTTTGTGCTCGTGAAACCCAAACCGAACGCACCCCTGGTGCGAAATATCAAACCAAAACGCACCCTCGTGGGTGTTAAGAAAACCGAACGCACCCTTTTAGGGTGACTTCCACCCAAACACACCCCTAGGGGGGGCGGTACCATGAACCGACGCACCCGATGTTGGTGTCGGTGGGGTGCAGCCGACGCATATGGTGATGAAGGTTGGCGCTGTGATGATGGTTATGGTGAGGTGAAGGAACGACAGACAGGAGTGGTGTGTGGTGTGGTGAGGAGCGCGTGTATATGGATCGAATAGATCGGGTGGTGAGGAACATAATTGGACTTGGCTAGAAAACTCGCCGGAAAAGTTTTCCGGCAGCGACAGCGATGGCCGGAATCCGGCGGCTGGCCGGATATGAGGGAGAGAGATGGAGGTGTGTGTATTTCTTTTATAAAATGAATTATGTATAAAAACTTTTATATATATATATATATATAAAAATATATTATATAAATTATATAGTATATATATATATATATATATAATAATATTATATATATATATAAATTAATATATGTAAATAAGTTATAAAGTAAAGTGTAAAGTGTATAATAGTCTAGGGTCAATTGTGTAAATTTTTAATGTAATTTTGATAAAAAGCGGTTCGGGACTTGTTTGAGCGACTTAACGGATGATTCGAGTCACGAAACTTGCGTCATTGTTTTCCAAATCATTTTTCCTATAAAAATGAGTATTCCACTCGACCTAATTTCGTAACGTTTTATAAAATTTATTAAAACGTTTATTATTTATTTGATATTAGTGATAAACTTTGTCCGAAAAATGATCTTTTACTCGCATATTGCGTCCTGTTAACAAACCGGTTAACTGAATAAAATGATAACGAAATTATTAAATATTTTATTTAATAAAAATGTTAATTAAATATTATTTAATATTTTCCTGTCGGTGCGCGGTTGTCCTTGATTCTAAAAATCTTGCGAGGAAATTCAGTCACTTTCTGACTGGTTTCGGTCTCCGGTCAAAACTAAAACGTTGTCCGGAATGTCGTTTTACATCAAATTGCTTTAGAGTCCGAGTTGTGAAAACGTGATTTAGCGGGTCGTTTTTGATAAGTCAGCTTAGGAATAACATATATCATTTTCGTTTTCAAGTCAAATAAGTTAAAAATAACTTGCACATGAGAGATGTAATAATAAATATGATTTATTATTTAAAATATGTTCCGAAAATTTTACCGGTTACGCGGTAATTGCTTTTATGTGACAATAAAAGACCAAAAGTCAAAAAGTCAAGTCAGACCCGAAAAGTCAAAGGTTAAAATAGTCCTTTAAAATTCCGAAAATTACCGGATGTTACAGTACCTACCCCTTAAAGAAATCTCGTCCCGAGATTAAAATTGTGTTAATCGTTGTTTGACCAAGAAAAGATTTAAGTTTTAATAAACCGTTTCTAAACAAAATGCTGATAACTTTATTCAGCAAAAATTCGGTGTTTCGACACTTCTCAATGTACCAGAAATTTTGGCTAGGTTTGACCAGGATATCTAATCCGTCAAAATGGGTATCTCAAAAATCATTATAGGTCTTATGACTCAATGCTGTTATATCTCTCCCCTGTGTAGTGATCGCTTGAAATCCCACGTGTATTGTATTATTGTGATTTAAATTCAGAATGCCACTCAAGAGAACCGTCACAACCACCACGCCTATGACCGGTGCTCAGAATAGGTATTATATGAACATATCGCTACAAGTTCCATGATTGATATAAATGCGCTATAAATGTTTAAGGGCAGAGTCTCGTTTTCGATATCTGTGGTGTTCGATGATTCACATCAACGTGGCTTATGGATGCAAGTACCCAACTTAACAGATGGCAGTACTAAGGAGTATCCGCGGCCTAATTCTTCTTACAGGTGACCCGAAGCGAGGAGTTCGACTATCCATTCGTCGATAGGTGTTTTATCTTTTAAGGGTGGTTGCATTCCCTATTGGATAAAGTTGTCCTAAATTTGGGACCCGCTCCAGGACCCAACAGCACGACCAAACTATCAATAACTACACAAAAGTGATGAGATGCCGAGACTGAGGACATTCCGCTAAACAATATTCCCAAATAAAGTTTAAAAAATAGCGAGGACTCGCGGAGAGCTATGCAATAGACGGCGGAATATGGCACTCAGTCGTTAGTTCGATGTTGAATCGACTCCATTAGTTCAAGTGTGTAACAAGTCTGTTAGTTCCACGAACAGTTCATGATCGTAAAGATTTTGTAACGTCAAAAGTAATAACTTAGGAATGGGATTTCGGTTAGTTCTCCAATGAGGCCTTAAGACACCCCCCCACCTATTGCCCCCCTGAGCGGTAAGGCATGATTGTGTTTTCTAGACCTTTTTAACGTAATCTGGTGATACGGGTTCAGTTCATACTCGTTTTCATATCGATACATTAAATCCCGACTAATTCAAAATTCATTACTTACATAAAAGAGCTTCCTAATTTACGTAAGTAAGAAATGATAAACTTATGGTTCGGGGATTTACAATTTCTTTATTTAACTGAAGAGGCGTCCCAATCCTTTCAAATAAAGAGATTATAAATCATCCTACTTAATAATTTCCGATGCAATACGCGTACTCACATAACCTTCAAGGTGATGGATAACATGACGATGCATGTGCTTCTAATGAGTATGGGGCGAGTGTTTAAAACTCGTCTTCGGAGACGGGGAGTAAAACTATCAAGGGAAATCGACATAGATTTCAAGATAGTTAATGAGTACTCGGTTAGAGTAAACAAGGTAAAGTCTTTATGAACGAGTCAACATAGCAATTATCATATAAATCCTCCTATTACAAGTCCCGCCCATACAAGACTTGTAATACTTAGATTTATACATAATCCCATGTAAACAGAACTGTGACGGGTTTTGTTAACATAGCAATTATCATATCAATCCTTATATTACAAGTCCCGCCCATACAAGACTTGTAATACTTAGATTCATACATAATTCCATGTAAACAAAAATTATGACGGTCTCCGTGTAATACGATATTGTATAAAGTTATGAAGAAAATAATATTCTTAGAGACCATTGTTTAACTTACAATGTCTGAGAACGAAATGAGACCATTGTGCAACTCACAATGTCTAAGAAGTAAAATGAGACCATTGTGCAACTCACAATGTCTAAAAAGTAAAATGAGACCATTGTGCAACTCACAATGTCTTAAGAAATATTCTAGTATTTATATAAATAACTCTTATATAAATAAACGTACGATATACGCAAAAAGAATGCAAGCATATATATTACATATATATGTATGTCATGTAAGTACTTAAGGTAACAAGTAGTGTAAGCAAGTAAGCAGGTAGTGTGTATGCACTTTGAAAATGTTTGTTGTGATGCAATGCTTGTGAAAACGGTTATAGTCTAGGGTAAAATATGCAACCTAGTTCCCTATAACCAGTGCTCTGATACCAATCTGTAACACCCCAAAAAATGTGTGTCACAGCGGAAATGTGTCCGATGGCGTTACTTCATAATACACAGCTCAAGATATAAGAGAACGACCTCTAAATGTGTCGTTTGAAAAGTAATCTTGTTTATTTCCTTGAAATTGATATAACATTTGTCCCATAATTGCATCACAATGAAAAAGCTTGAAAGCTACCCAACGAGATTTGATCATTTGTATGTAAGTAGAAATCCATAAATGCAATCTTGTCAATTTAGACTCCAATGCATATCAGGTAATCCAAGCATCTAATTCACCTGAGAAAAACATGCTTAAAATGATCAACATAAAGTTGGTGAGTTCATAGGTTTCTGTAAATATAATTGTTGAACCAAAGTTCTGTAAAGTATGTATGACTATTTAAATCCTTAAATGTCCTTCCAATATGCATGACCATTTCAATCCCCAAATAGTCACAAAATGTACGTATGAAAGTTGGACCATAAATGTCCAAAGTATGTATTGCCACTTATTCAAGGCAACATAAATGTTCAAGTGTGTATAAAATCATGATTACCATTACTCTAAGTTCATGAAACTGTGACGTAGACTTGTATATATGCCACTTTATTTAAGGCACAGTAAGAGTATACCTATCGTAGGTGTTCCCTCCAAGAACACCCGGGCAGTAATAAAAGAATATATACCCATCGTGGGTGTTCCCTCCAAGAACACCCGGGCATTAATGAAAATAATATGTACCCATCATAGGTGTCCCCTCCAAGGACACCCGGACATTTATGAAAATAATATGTGTATGTGATTGTTGGCCCCGCAGGCGCCAATCCAATCGTAATCCGACATGGTATAACGTTCGTTCCCAGTGATAGCTAGTCAACTGAATAGGGTTATTGTCAATCCTAAAAATAGATTATTCTTATAACATTCGCGTTTCCTCCGAGTAATTAACAGTTCTTGCAACTTAAGCTAATTCGTAATCATAAAAAGTATTAGTATGTGTTTTATTTCAAAAATTAAAACCAAGTATTGTATCTCCTACGCGGAGATATTATAAATGACGAATGTTAAACCAAAACAGGGTAATCAAACATGTAAAATGCATTTATAAAAAACGGCATGTTCTCACCCAAAATATATATAAAGCATGTAAAAAAGTGGGCTAAAACTCACATTGATGATTGCTAGAACGATTGAAAATAGGCATCTAGTATGCCTCAACACGAACGGAAGACGAAGCGTCTGATTCAAGAAGTTTGCACTAATCTTAACGGTAAGTCCAACTAGTAGGATAATGTGTTTGGGTTTCCCGTTGAATGGTCACTCAACGCGACACGTTGTTAATGGATTTAGATTTCAAGTTGTAATAGTTGGTGGTAGGTTTAAATAAATAAATTGAAAAGTGAACGCAAAGTATGTAATATATTCTGTATATATTACATATGAGAAATAAACCCTTATATAACTCATACTGTGAATTATATAACAAAGACAAACAATCCAAAGATTAATATGACGTATATAATGCTTTGCGGTATTTAGATAATAGCGTGAGCGTAAAGGATTTAAACCAATTAGTTTGACCCATTTCTGAATTCACCACTTAATTAAATAAGAAGTTCTTGCATAGGCGTAAACGTACGTTTTAAGGTTACCACTTATGTTTAAACGATGTTTGTAAAGTTTTTACAACAATTGTTATGTTATCTTCTAGCTGACAATTATAAAATATAAAATAATATTTTATAAATTTATATTTCGTTTCCTCGACGAGTCGTGTCTAAAATAGTTATCTCATTGTAAAAGTATAGTTTTCGTTCGTTTATCCGGTTATTGTATAATACAAATTATTATATCTTTAAAATATAACTTAGTCCCTTTTATCGGTTTCTAAAATAATAGAGGCTTTAGTAAAACGTTACTAAATATAAAAAGTTATATAAATTTTCATCATGCGACCTTCACGGTATATAACGTTTCCATATTTATAAACTTACGTTTTTTCACTTTTCAAACACAACCGCGTGTTGCAAAAATCTACGTGGTTTTAAGATATATCTTTATAACTAAACAATGTAATAAATTTATATTATATTAACTTTAACCAACATTTTTTGGGTTTCGATTTAGATTTTATAATTCTCGTGTTATATTTATTAGTCAATTGCATAAACCAAACGAACCCTTATTGTTGTTTCTTACACTGCCAAACGTACCCTTTGGGTGCTGTCCAAACTAAACGCACCCTTTTGTACAATTCTGCTATCCCAAACGCACCCTAATCGTCAAACTGCTAACCCAAACACCCCTTTTGGGTGTTCCTGCCAACCCAAACACCCCTTTTGGGTGCAATTGCCCAACCAAACACCCCCTTTATGTTGTTTTCTTATGCCAAACGCACCCTTCGTGGTGTCTGTTATGCCAAACGCACCCTTATGATAGTGAACCCAGAACCAAACGCACCCGTTGTGCCATTTCAATAACCAAACGCACCCTATTTGGCGCTAATAACAACCACACGCACCCTTTGGTGCTTAATCGGCAACCAAACGCACCCTCTTGGGTTGAGACTGCCAACCCAACGCACCCTTTTCGGATGTGAACCCAAATCAAAACGCACCCTCGTCGGTGGTTTATAACAACTAAACGCAGCCTAGCTGTTGAACCACTAAAACAAACACCCTTTTGTGGTGTTCATGATAAGCCACAACGCACCCTATTTGCTGTGATACCACAAACCCGACACACCCGACCCGGCTATTTCACTGCCAAACCCGACGCACCCCTTGGTGGTAACAAAACCCATCGCACCCTTTTCGGGGCTGGCCCGAATCCCAACGCACCCCTCAGTGCTAAATAGAACAAACAAACGCACCCTTATTAGTATTGTTGTGGTGGTGGTGCGTGGTGGGTGTGGCGGTGATGATGAAGATGGTGGCCGGCTGTGGCTGTGGTGGCGGCGGCGTGGAGGTGACAGTGGTGAGGTGGTGTTGATCGTGGTGGTGATGTTATGATGATGATGATGATGATAATGTGATGATGGTGGTGGTGTTATGGTGGCGTCGGTGGTGATGACGAGGTGATGAGGTGGCGCGTGACGGCGAGTGAGATAGCGGACCGGATAGATCGGGTCACGAGGAGTATTTTTTTGGAGTTGGCCGGAAAAGCTCACCGGAAACTTTTCCGGCGACGGACGACGGTGGCCGGAGGTGGGGCGGCGGTGGCTGCCGGATTTGAGGGAGAGAGAGAGGTGAATGGGATATGTGTGTGTTTTATAAAAGTTATAAATGAGAAATAAAAATATAACTTTTATATATATATAAAGTTTTTAAGAAAAAAGACAAGTGACAAATAGATTAGGGTTAATTATATAAATATTTCACAGGGACCAAAAGTGTAAATTTTGGTAAATAATGGTTCGGGACTCGTTTGAACCACTTAACGGACGATTCAAAACACGAAACTTGCGTCATTGCGTTCCAAATCATTTTTCCGACGAAAATAAGTATTCACTTGATAGTATTTCGTAAATATTTTTATAACATTTATAAAAACATTAGTTATTTATTTGGTGAACCGGTTACGCCTTGTCCGAAATAAAAATGGATTTCAGCTCGAATTTTCGCGTTATCAACAACGCTTTTAATAAAAATGCTAAGTAGTTTATTAAATATTTTTATCTAATAAAATGTTAATTAAATACAATTTAATTATTTCTGTGTCGATACGCGTTGTGTTCAAAATTTTGCGAGGGCATTTCAGTCACTTTCTGACTGTTTTCGGGTCTCGGTCAAAACTGAAAAGTTGTCAGGAATGTCGTTTTTACCTCAAATTGCTTTAGAGTCCGAGTCGTGAAAACGTGATTTAGTGAGTCGTTTTTGATAAATCAACTTAGGAATAACATATATTTTCTTGTGTCTTTTCAAATAAATTTGAAAACTAAATTCGTAATGAGAGATAAATAATAATAAATATGATTTATTATTTAAATAATTTTCAGGAATTTACCGGCTACGCGGTAATTGCTTTTATGTGACCGTACAAAGTCAAAAGTCAAAAAGTCAAGTCAGACCCGAAAAGTCAAAGGGTAAAATAGTCATCTAAAGTTCCAAAAATTGCCGGATGTTACATAAAAACAGTTTTAAATAAAAATTACATAAGCTAAATTAATAATCTAAAATATAAAAATCTATCTCCTCCTCCTCCGCTGTGTGTGAGAAGGTCTTGTATTTATAGCTGAGAGAGAAGCTTCTAGGTCTCTTAACATGCTCCTCCAAGTTTTGATCTCGTCCCTTCCTTTAATGCCAATCATTGGATCCTTTGTTTAAGCCGTTGGATCAAATAAGTGAGCACACGGATTGCCACGCTGGCAATCCGTGTGTCAGAGTAATTGTGCTTCTTTAGCAAAGGATTTAGTGTACAATTTCCATTCCTTGTGTGTTTCTTTAGATCCCACGTGCCATACCCTTGTCCTGGCTTGACCAATGAGAGAGCTTGATGACGTCTAACTTTGCCAGCTCATAGCTTAGTACTCGATTCTTGATGCCTCATCATCAATTTGAATTAACCCTTTGATTTTGACGGGTAATTGATTGAAGAAGATGATGAACAGTAAAAAGGGACTCGCGCCCTTTTTAACTGTATTTGAACGTTGGGTAAGTTTGACCAAGGGGGAACGGGCTTTGACTTGGGCTCAGGGTTTATTAAAATGGAATTGGGCCGAGTGTTTAAGGTTTTAAAGGTTTTAAGTTATAAGAGATAACGACCGTTATCTCTTTAATAAAAAGGAGATAACGGTGTTAGGGTTTTTAGGGCTTTTGATGAATTTGGTTTAACATTAAGGGTATTTTGGGTATTTTCAAGTGTTTTGTCTTCTTGTGGTTGACCAATGTTGACCAAGAGTTGACTTTGACTGAGCATTGGTGAAACCTTCCGGCTCTTTTGCACTCTATCCGTTCTCGTGTCTGTGTTTGTCCAGTTTTGGCCGTTTTCTTATGATATTTGCATTATCCGTACCTACACATTCACAAACAACAAAATACACAAATACAAGCATATTTTTGCACATTTTGATCATTTAAGGGTCATTTTTGATATAGAAAGGATATGTAATTTCACACATATCAGTTTCCATGTTATTTTGATCCACCTCAATTTGGGTCATTAGATTAGTTCATGTATCAAGTATGTAAAAGCTCAAGTGTAGGGGTGTATCTATAAACCCCAAGTGATGTTATGAAAAAAAGAGAAAAGAAAAAGAAAGAGTTTGATGTAAAGTTGTGTATAGTTTGTATATCTTTGTCCAAGTGGTTGAGTCTTTAGCTTAGCAACCATATCAGCGTGTATTCTTGTAAATGATTAACTCATCACTTCACCCCACAATTCACCCAGAAAGTCATTCCCCAAATATTTCCCATCCGTTTCTGTTTCCATGTTTATCATATTACACCTACACCCTACAACCCTTTAAAGACCTCTTTGGTAGTAATTGTTAGAACTTACACCTAGCGGTGGAGGTTTGATCCTTTATCAAGCCTATAGTAATTTGTATGCTATGACATGTAATGAGTGTTAAATTTTTTAAGTTTCATTTAATTGTTATAATTCATTATACACCTGAGAGAAAGAGAGAATCTAAACACTTATTGTGAGGTGCTAGTGTATAATTTCTGTGCTTCTAGTTACGAGGTCTAATTGGTTGTGCTATAAAATTCTTTAAAGAGTAGGTTAAATGCCCCCAATATTGCTAATGTCTAGGTAAAAAAGCTCATTTGCTTGGGGACAAGCTAATTCCAAGTGTAGGGGTATTTGATGAGGTGTAATTTTATACATTTTTTTGGGGTCATTTAACCCCTATAATCATGCAAAAATGCTTAAAATATGTG
This sequence comes from Tanacetum coccineum, assembly GCA_026074375.1. Classification (NCBI taxonomy): domain Eukaryota; kingdom Viridiplantae; phylum Streptophyta; class Magnoliopsida; order Asterales; family Asteraceae; genus Tanacetum; species Tanacetum coccineum. Next base: position 33,694 of record BQNB010007750.1, on the reverse strand, counting down.
CTTAATCATTTCTTTTTGCATTTTTAGCACTTGGAAGACATTTGGAGAAAATACACGTGACTTGGGGTCTATTTTGGAAGAAACGGGACAAGAGTACAACTTTACACAAAAGAAGGCTTGAAGAATTACTCACAGAAGGTGGAGACGGCGCCAGGAATACTTGCGTCACCCTTCTAGATTATCAAGCGACCGCGTTAGAGAATTTGTGACGGCGTCTGGACTGTAGCCGTTATAAAGAAACCTTAAGATGATTCGCGGCGCGACGGCGTCAGGATTTATTGTGACGCCATCGCGGATTCTTTTCTTATAAATACAAACTTAATTTTAGGGTTTTATATAGCATATTAGGAGTGGAGTTCGGTAGAGAACGATTTGTAGCTGACTTTTAGAGTATTTTAGGGTTTCCTAGCCCTTTTGGTACCTTCCCTAATCACTTGTTTCAATATAGTGAAGTTCTTTTATCCTTTAATCTTTCAATATGTCATATTGTTTAATGGGTTATTATGCTTTGCTTATCTTTAACATGCTAGGCTAGATCTCATTAGTGTTTGCTTATGATTGCATGTGAATTGGTATGTAGATCCTAATAATATTGCTTCTTGATTGATGTGTGTGCATGTTTAGACTCTAGAACACTAGTTACTTAAGTGTATCAAAGATCTAGAGCAACATGATTGTGTAGAAAGGATTCCATCAGTAATAGTCTTCATACTACCTTACCCATCTATGGATGACCCCCTTTAAGTATTTTAATACGCGTCTATCTCAGTAGGGGCCTTGTAATAGTCTTTATAATACCTTACCTGTGCGTTTTCCTAGCAAGGTATCACGTAGACGGCGTTTTTTTTTAATTCGTCATGCTTCTAAAAAATACTTACACATACATCTCAAGTGTGACAAGGCAATAGAGTTAGGAGAAGCATACTAAGGATCATGCATGATTAAGTAAACACCTCTCTTTTATCATACGAATTCTCCACATTATATTAGTTTAATTATTAAATAATTAGTTTAAAACAAAACCCCTTTAAACCCGAGATTTAAATTGCTTTCATAAAATATAAAAAATACAAAAATATTCTTCTTTCAACCTATAGACCTTAGTTTCATCTAGTTCGGACCTTCACACGCTATTCCCCTAGAGAACGATAACAATCCCGGTATCTTGCATATAGTACACTATAACGGTTAGTGAAGTTTTGCTACCTCATCAGAAATCAAATTAAATAGTAAAAGTATGAGGTTAAATAATGCCTTGAAAAATACAAATTGTTACAGTCTTCCCCCGTTATGGTAATTTCGCCCTGAAATTCAGTCAGTCCTATTGCTAGGAAGTGCATAACTAATAGCCTAATAACAATAAGTGTATAGAATTATCCCAATCACCTGAGCCTTACCCATCCTTGAGGAAGCTCATCAATAACCTTGAGATGTGTAACAACTAGAACCTAACTTAATTTCGCAACTCATCAAACAAGAACTGTCTTAAAATTAAGTTATGAATTGTTACACATCTCAACGTTTTTGAAGAATCGGCTTGACTTTGGGGATTACTTACAAATCAAAAAAAACCATACAATAAGAATCCACACAATAGGATCCATGGGCAGGGCGCTACTTCCCCAAATAGTACTGGGCGCTACTTCCTAAATTCTACTATTCACCCATGATCCAAATGCAACCAATAAGACCCAAGGGCGGGGTGCTACTTTCCTAAATAGTATTGAGCGCTACTTCCCAAATTGTACTATTTACCCAGGGTGTAAATGACACCAGTAAAACACATATACTCACGTTCGCAGATAAACACACAACTAGACCAAGGAAATCAGATAACTAGCATAGCCTAACATATCTAAAAAGAAAACCTTTGAGTCTTTTCAGAATTATTAAGTTCTTTCCATTAGAGTCGCAAATAATGTCGAGCCGTGTCAACTGTCTATCTCCTATTTCTGACCAACAAAGTGATGAACGGCACGTATGCCCATACAATGCTTCATAAGGAATGCTTTTTTATGCTAGATGTGTAGAAGGGGTTATAAAAGAACTCACTAAGGTAAATGATTGTTTCAACCTTCGTTAACTTGAGTCACACATGCCTAAAGCATGTATCTTATATGATATATGCGAGCACTCCATGGCATAAAAAGGTTTCATAGATGTAGGTTAGGGAAAGTCTTTCAGTCTCCTAAATTTCCTGAATAGGATCGAAACGCGCATATGTTATTAATTTATCCATTACTGCTTCAATCAAGTCATGTTCTTCTTGCAACTCAAGGTTATTCAGTTATAAAGTCCTTGGATACTTGTACTGAATTTCCTATAGAAAATTTTTGGTTTTTGTATCGATTTGGATAGCTTAAGGTATTTGGCCTTAACTTTTAAGCAAGTCAAGCATGTTTCATCACACATAGCTATATTCTTCTACATTATGGACCACCAATGCAATTCCTTTGTATCTTGTACGTGTTATTAGTCCTTAGGAGGATCAAGATCTTGATCTATGGACTTCATCTAAAATAATTTTAACTCCAATAGCTGGTTCTCGGGTATCAAGCTCTTCCATCAAAGTATTGAACTTTATCAGGCAAAATTTATTTGAATCACATCATTCGAGTCTTTCTCGTCCTTGAGCAAATTCATCAAAAACCTTAAGCTGATTAACAACTTGAGTCTAAGTTAATCTCGAAACTCATCAAATAAGAACTGTCTTGAGATTAAGTTATGAATTGTGTAGAATACAAGTAATCTTTGATATATGAACCAAGAACTAGAGAGAGAAAGTGTGGAAGGAAGGATGTATTTTCTAGTGAGAGAAAGTAAAGAACATGAAATGTATTAAGGTGAAAATGATAATACAACCAACCAACACCCTCTCCAAGGCATGGAGAGGGTATTTATACTCCAAATGTGGCCGACCATAGGCCTTGTAAGGCTTTCCATAGGCCTTTGGGCCATATTAGCTTATTAACAAAACATTGACTAACTACAGGCTTTGACTAGTTAATATTGGAAGTGACCGAGACTTTTCTTGTTCTTAACAATCTCCCCTTAAGGGAGGTCACTCCAATTTACAAAAATTTAAACTTAGCATATGATGCTTTAACTTTAGTCTTAAGCTCGTAGTCTTTAACTTCAATCTTTAACTTGTGAATTGTTGTAGTGATCTTTGACTTTAGGCTCGAGCTTGTTCCTTTATCTTGACTTGTTTGTGAAAAATGTGATCTTGAGCAACTTGAGATCATCAACCAAGCATAATCTCGTTTTGCCATCTTGTAAACTTTTCCATCTTGTGAACTTGTGATTTTTTAGACCGACATGCTCATACCATTCTTGATTTGATAACTTGAAAGCTGTAATTATGCATCTTTCTCGAAGTTATGTAACTTTAACACTTTATTGCTTTGAGAAGGACGTACGGTATCAGAGTAGCGGAAGTCTTGAAACATGTACTTGAGCTTTCATGATGTCTTTATATTTGTCGGTCGGGTATGAGCATGCGGCTATGAATCTGTGAGTCAGCTGGGATTAGGTACCTCTATGTCCATCTTTATATATTCCTAAAATAAAACAGTTAGAAATAAAGTGGGGGACGAACATGGCTTTGTCATTCGCCCGTGTTTGGTTGGAGTAACCTTTGAATCCGTGAGGATCGACCTGTGATCAGGTAGATTCAATTTAAAAAGAATCTCTTTGACATGATTTCCAGCTAAAGTATAGAATCTTTCTAACACATACGTACTAGATTCATCAAACTCAGCATGTTCTCATTACCGGAATGTCTTAAAGCAGACAACACGATATGAGTAAACCAGTGAGTTACTGTCTCACTGATTAAATAGGAAAATTGATTTGAAAATCAATTGACGTGTCACTTGCTAAAGTGGTTTTGTGACACATCGAGAGTTTTAAGCAATTTAAAATTTCATTAATTGCCGATCCATAACCTGGAACAAGTTTGGATCATAAGATGCATCATGTTGTTTACTGGTTGTCACAAGTTTGATTCATATAGAATCACACAAGTCACCTACCATGAGCTTGTTTGATGTTGGCTCAAGCAGGATTTCCATCTTCATTGTGAATTATATCACTCGGATGTTCTGGCAAAATCACAAGGATAATGCATAGGACTCTTAATGTATATCTTGTTATTCACATTGTGTGACTAAGCAAGCATAATTTGACAAGTGTCCTAATGAGATTTATGGATGATCTCTTTTGGCTCTAGACTCAATAGTACACTTTGTTTTTTAGTGATCGGAGGCTAGAGCACGCCTTGCACTTTTCAATATCAATTTAACTCGGACTTTAATTATGTGAGGAAGTTGATTTGAAAATGAGTGTAATCTCCGTGAGAAATGAAACAAGATTCTGTTGAGAGACCTTGAGTGGCTAGGGAGGGTTATGCATAGCGTCACTAGGTCTATGACTGTCTTCAATGTCAGAAAACAACTTAGTGTTTCTGACAGATTCTGTATTTACCCAGTTTCTGCCTAAAGTGTAAGGAGGGCTTCTTTATTTTCACCCTTTATCTTAACTTTTCTTTTTCATTCTTCAACCCCTTCAGTGCTTATCGAGACTTCATGACTATTACCTTGTTGGGTTTATTCTAGTAATAGCTCCATCTCAGTCGGCACTCTTCCCGATTCTCACTTTATCTCCTTTTGTATCATACCTAAGGACTTCTACACTATCTAGTGGATATCCCTGGGTAGATCCCTCCAGTTCTGGCTGGATCATAGGATTTGAATACCTATGCCTAACCACCTTATAACTCCATAAATTTAAGTACATGGTCAGGTCTTTAGGTTTTCTTATAATCCAAAACCAAAAATCATTGAAATGTTCAATCAAAGGGTTGATATAAATATCAACAAGGACTTACCTTTGGAGTTTTTTCATAATTACTAAAAGCTCCCCCTTAACATGTGCATCGTAATCGTAGTACATGCTAAGTGTGGAGTGCATTGAGTCCATTTTATTCAATCACATTTCAATACAAATTAGATGCAGTTTAATCACATTTTCTCCCCTTATCCAAAATGTTAATCCCTTGATATTTTGGATATCAATTGATTAAACGTTCGAGGACAAAATGTTACACACAATCTATAAGGAACATTTTATTGCTCCCCCTCAATTTATGAGGGTATATAAGACAGTGCTGAGTACAATAATTTGAAATTTTTTGAATTTACTAAGAAATTCTTGAAAATTTTATACTCGAGCACTCCTTATTATCACCATAATGTCTACACTACATATATACAAATTCACAAGTTTTTATTATTCACGAGGAATGACCTGTTATGATGAGGACATCATGTGATAAATCATATGGTCCTTTGCAGCAGAAAGTCACCCTCGTACGGTCTCCCACCAACAAATCTTTCCAAACTAATCCATTGTCTCCTCGACTTGGAGGCTGTTTGTCAATCGCCTGATTCATTGTGCTGCTCGCCTTGTCCACCTCTTTCCTTTATTGTCTGTGGTAGATATTCCATCCTAATCCCTTTTAGACAATCATTAAGAGCAGTCCAAACATCATCGAGTGTACTGTCACTAAACTTGTGGAGTTCATCAATACGCATCAATTTGTTCTTCCTGTCTTTGTTCTGATAGATGAAACCTTTGGGATTGGAGTATGCTGTATAGGCATCCCTTCGTTTAAGATCAGATCTGTACGTATCCAGATTTGTGATGTTGAGCTTCTTTTGGTAACTCTCGACACCTAATTGAAGATCTTCAACACACCTTTGGATGACAATACTTATTGTAAACATTCACAAAGAGACACTAAAAACTAGACGTTATTCAACATTAAGATTTGTCAGCTTGCCTTGAACAAGAAGGATCAGCATGTCTTTGATGTCTTGAAGGCGAAGCCTTTTGAAGTCACCTTCCTTGAATGTATATAGCTTGTCATCTTCTCTACAATGGTGATCTAATCCAATGTTTGTTAACCATGCATTCGACAATCTGAACTTCGTCAACAGCAATGATTCACGTTTGTAGTAGACATCTGCTTTGAATTTGTATAGCTTATCATCATCTCTACGAACAGTGATCCAATCCAGATGCTTGTAATTATGCCATTCGACTATTTGAAGCTTTGTGGCAGTAATGATTGTGCGTTTGGAGTAGACTTCTCGAGCAGATTCCCTGTTAGCAGCAAATCTATAGAATTGTATCGTTTTCACCCCCAATGTGAGATTCCCCAAATTACATGCTTGTCGTAGCTAACCGGCACTTGACTCTACATTCTGTTAGGGACCAAAAGGAATGACTTGACGACCTCGAGAATTAGGTATCAATGGTAATGGCTTGCGTAGATCATGCGGGTATTGTTGACCTTCAGGGTTGTTCCAGTCTAATTGATCAGTGGTTGCCTTGTAGACTTCTTCAAAGAAATATTCTAGCTCCACCAGACTCTTGCATGATCCTTTCATCAGTTTGAATGTTGGACCGACTAATAATCTTGGAGTCAGAGTATCAACTTTAAGCATTTTCATCACGAATACTAAGAAGTCTAGAGGAGTGTCCATCAGTTCATTAAATGACTCACGCGGATCTTCCATCTGTGCCAAAGAGCTTAGCCAAGGTTGAACAGGTCCATGAGCATCAGGCAAAGTCTTATTCCAATCACGATCGGGAGTAGGAGGTTTTGCTGGTTTCTGAAACCAATCAAGAAGCTGAGAGGTCTCTTCATCAGGTTGATCTTCAGTAACTCCTATTTTGAACTCTTGATGTGCGGGTTCTTTCAAATCTTTGGCAGTGTGCATTGGTTCTTCTGCTTAAGCAGACTCTCCAGCAGACTTGTGATGAGATTTAGACCCTTCAGTTGACTTGCCAGTTGTCTTGGAGGTCTTTTCCTTTGGTGCACTAGTTGACTCTGGTTCTTTTCTAGCTCATCTTCTCTTGGACCCCCGGTTTGATCTAGAGGAGGGTTCTTCGTCTTTATCCTCATCATCATGACCTCTTTTAAACAAGACAGTATCTCCATATGTGTCAAGTATGAGTTTGTCACTTTCGTAGGCATCAACCAATGCTTTGTAAAGATTCTTTTGTTCATCAGATCGGTGGATTGACTTATTACTTTCCATCTTATCTATGAGAATCTGCTTCAGATCAAGTCAGAAAGGTTGGCGGCTATAGCATGGGATGTCTTAGATTCATTGGATAAACGAGTCAGAACCTCTGCTTCGAGTTGTTCATTTACTGTCTTCTCAATTTTTGGCAAAATCTTAGAGACTTGTGCTTTAACTTGTTCTTTGACTTGATCCTTGATTATTTTCTTAATGTTGTCATCAAGTTTATTGATGAAGTCTGCATTTTCAACTTGAGCTTTATCTCTGAGTCTGTCAGACTATAACTGAACAACTGTTTTAATGGCTTCATGCATCTTGTTGGTAAGGTACGCATCAACAATGCCAGGAATTGAAGAAACTGCTACAGCAAATTGGTTTGTTTGCTTGAATTCAGAGAAATCAGTTTCCAAAGTTTTTAGTCTATGGTCAAACCCGAGTAATGAACCAAAGTTAGGAAGATCTTGTAGGGAGGAGCTTGGAACAGTTGTTGGTGTGGGAATTGGTGTTTGTTACGAATGTGGAATGAGAGGAATGGGTGGTGGAGGAAGTGTTGTTGCAGACAAGAGAGGTGTCGCAGCAATAGTAGTAACCGGAACATCTACCAGAGAAGTTGACTCAGTGTTAAGATTAAATATAGAGTCAATACCTGTATCTGGACTGGGGTTGAGCATGTTAGAAACGAAGCCAGATGACACAGAAGAACTCTGTTGTTGACCTTCAGGATTGACCGGAGTTATTATCACAAGAGTGTCTTCTATTACTTGAGTGGGTTGAATGATAGTGCGTGGAGCATCTTTCATTTTAGCATCTCTTCCCTCCAGATTGACGTTCACGTCCTTGTATAATTCATTCGCTTCGTCCTTTTCGTTTGTCTCTTCTTCATCCAGTTCTTCTCCCTTAACACATTCGCAAGTAATAAGCCATTTGAATTTCTACTTTACTTTCTTCATCATCAGTGGTTTCATAATGAGAAGGTGTTTAAACCCTCAAATTTGAACCCTCTTCTTCTTTATCTTCTTCATCTTGTCTTTCTTCTTGATCCTGAGTTGAGAACTTGGGATGAACAAAGTCATCACCATCATTGTCTGAGTCAGTCTGCTCATTAACATCATCTGGACCTTCATCATCTTGACCATCATATTCTTGATCATCAACATCGTCATCATCGTCTTTACTTAAGCTTACATCCTCATCATTGTCCTCTTCAATGGACTTCCAAGAAATCTGTTCATCTTCAGATCCATATGTTGGTACATCGGGAACCCCTGGTGAAACACCAGTTCCTTCATATGTACCTAAACTGCTGGCGTGGGAGCTATGAAGTTGAGTCTTACTTCTTTTAGTGACAATATTCATTTGTTCAGCCTCAGTCAATGCAATTCCTGATAAAGTCTCCAAACCTTCAGCAAATTGCATTTTCTTCCCTGATTTAGTCACCTTATTAGTTGTTTTGAGTCATTTACCTTGAGGAGCTTTTGGTGTTTGATCAGTCTTTGCTCTGGAAGATCGACGTACATACTTTAGTTTAGGAAGCACCTTTCCAGTAGCAAGATCATAGTAAGTCTTGTACGCTTCCGACTCCTTCATTGCTTGATTGGTTAGATAATCAGGAAGTATGGCACCGTACTTTTGAACTTAGGGATGAATCTCATTGTGGTGAGAATAGGGTCATCTTTTGCCATATGCATGTCCACCTTATTTCTTCTTGGAATTGATTGATCTTGTGACATGAAGTGATTGATGATGATTTTTATGAATCTTGGATAATACATGTCTTTGTTCCTTTTGGACACCTTGTTTCAATTTGATAAACTAAGTCCTCCCACAGAAGGTAGACAAAGTCAACGTTCTTCTGGTGATACATGCCCTAAATAATTTGAGCCCGAGATAGTCGAAGAAGATCAAGTCCAGTTACTTTACCACTAAGACATTTGTTGATGATTGTTCTGAATGTTCTCCATGGTTAAGGTAGAATTTCAACTTTGACCTAAAAGAGTGACTTGATGTGACCAGGGTAGCCAATATCACTTATGAAAGCAAGTATTTCATCTTCAAATAGAGGATCTTCAGGGCATATCTGGAGCATATTTCTGAACGTTTCCAGATCAAAAGAGTAACTCTTCTTGTTCATCTTGAATCTTATATGGTGCTTTTGAAAGGTAACGGTAGCCCAGAATTCATGCATGTAGATAGCAGGAACACTTGCAGAGATCAAGAATGCTTGATAAAAAGGTGTGAGAGAAAGAACATCCAATAGCCCAAAACTCTTGCATGTAAATTTCAGGAACATCAACAGAGACGTCAAATGCGTTGTAGAAAGGAGTGAGCTTCAAAAGCGTCTATGTACACTTGAATGGTTGGCTTAATGGATTTGAGAGTTGGGGTAAGACATTAATTGCATTTTCGATCTTAAGTGGTTTTCAGTGCGAAAGTGATCATCCAACACCTGTTGTTGTGCTTTTGTTGTATCCATGATTCTGCTAAGATAGGATCAATACACTTTTTGTACAACCAATTTTATAAAATACACTATAAAGACCTATTGAGTGAGTATGTCAAGTTTAATCATGATGTGAACGTTTCTTAAAAATTTAGGAACTTTAAGACTTTTTGCACTTATTAAGATCGATCCTTTTAAGACTAAAAACTTAAGCTAACTTAACTTGTTTTAGAGTGTATAATTAACCAAGTTTAATTAACTCGCTAATTAAGTTTCTAAATCGCCTTTTATATAGGAAATTTGATCTTAAGTGTTTTGGGTCTATTGAAACAAAGACTGATTTCAAAGGAAAAACTAGTTCTTCTGTTCCTTAATAAACTAGTTGTTCGGTTCCTTAAAGTCACGTTGTTCGGTTCCTTGAAACACATGAGTTGTTTGGTTCCTATTAGCAAATGAGTTGTTCGATTCCTTATAACTATAAAGTTGTTCGGTTCCTATTAACAAATGAGTTGTTCGGTTCCTTATTGCTATTTAGTTGTTCGGTTCCTATTAACTATAGAGTTGTTCGGTTCCTTATGAGTAAATGAGTTGTTCGGTTCTTATTAGCTTCAGTTGTTCGGTTCCTATTAACTTCAGAGTTTTTCGGTTCCTTCTAACTACAGAGTTGTTCGGTTCCTTATAACAGCAGAGTTGTTCGGTTCCTTATGAGCAAATGAAATGTTCGGTTCCTATTAACTTTGGTTGTTCAGTTCCTATTAACTTTAGAGTTGTTCGGTTCATTCTAACTACAGAGTTGTTCGGTTCCTTATAACAGTAGAGTTGTTCGGTTCCTACTAACACTAGTTGTTCGGTTCCAAAACAGAGTAAGTTGTTCGGTTTCCAAAGACACGGGTTGTTTGGTTCATTTTTAACATTTCACAAACAAGTCATTTTAAGCAATCACACATGTTCCATTAGCATACATATGATAAAGATATCATTTAAGCACTAAAATAACAACATTTAAGTCATAGACAATCAAGAGAGAACAAAAACGAGCAATTTTTTAAATACTTTGGCACATACAATCAAAGAACCACAAACAATGGTGTGATATGAACACATTTTTTAAACAAAGTGGTATTAAGCTCCCTAACACAAAACCCATGAGGTATGTTTACAATATTATCTATAAACCATTTTTCTCGAACATACACATAAATTCAAAAAAATACTCATATTTGATAAAAAAAAATTTTTTTTAAAATGTTAGCATACTTAAACTGTATGAGCTAAGTCTTCCAACACTAATATCAATTAAAACCGTCAATCAATTTCAAGATTTGAACACTTTTGGATTTTGTGAAACCCTATTATAATTAGGGTTCTTGAGATCCATAAAATGGTGGAAATCAAAATTCTTTGGTATGAGATGAATGGGATGTGTAGAACAGGTTTTTAGTTTTACCTTAGGCTTGAAATCAACTTGAAATGATGGATTGGAGGATGACGATCATGTGAGGGATGAGTGGTTTGTTAAGTGTGTGTTTTGTGTGTAAAAAGTGACAGGGGTGGGTGATGTTATGAAACAAATATGGTTTTCGACACATTCGCCCTTGGTGGTGGTTTTTATGCCTTTGAATTTTTCCACCATTTAGTTTTATTTGGCAAATAAGTTTTAACAATGGCCCACATACGATCCCTATGTTTTTAACTAACATTACCTAAAAACTTGTATTTGCACAATTTACTCCTAAAGGCAAAAACGAATACATAATAAAGCACTCATAAGCTAACTTAATTAACTTTCTTAAAGAATGATATTTGTTATTGTTTAAAATTTTTCCCTTCTTTAAGCACAATTTTTATTTGGAAGAGAATTTTGACATTTTCTCCCCCCTCAAACAATGAACCGTTTTCTATTTAAAGAGCAGTAGTCGTTGTTTGAGTGGTCAAATGTTTATGAAAAGCATTTTCTGATGAAGCAATGTTTTATCTTGAAAAACAAACACCAAAGCAAATAAGATTTCTCTTATTTTTACACATAAGTGCATTGACACGTACCCTTTTGGAAACATAATAAGCAGGGATGGGTTGCAAAGTTAAACACAAGCCCTTTGCCTATGGTCATTAAGTAGAGCATGCCCTGAGAATAAATTCCACCCCCTATTGAGAGGTCACGTTTCTTTTGATATATTGCCTTTAAGATGATGACCAAGTTGCTATCTGAAATAATAGCAAGCCATTTTTGGCATGTTTTGAAAATATTTAGAACTTTTGCACGAACTTCATTTATAACCTCGTATTATTATTGAATGACATTTCTAAGTCCATAAATGTTATTGATTTTCAGAAGACATGCCATTATTACCTCTTTTTATATTTTTCTTATTTTTTAATTTTTTTTCTTTGGTTTTAAATATTTTATATTGTTGTATTTTTGATTTTATAAAAGTTTCTAAAAAATGAAAATCTTTTTGGTTTTTATGGTTTTTAGTTATATACATATGATACTAAGGTTATCGAATAGGTTTACCACATATTCACTCTTGCTTATATGCAACTGTTTTCAGTGTCTTAGCATAAAACTCTCGCTTTCTCAGCTTTTTATCAAAAATTAATTCTGTCTTGCATAGGGGTTTAGTGAGAGATGTCTGCTAGCTGTATATTCCCGTCGTTGACAATGTAAAGCTCTACTATTCATTTTCCACTTGTCTTTGATAAGTGGGAATCTGATGTCTAATGCTGTCGATCGAGAATGTTTGAACATTGTAATGTAGCATATATTTAAGGCAATAGCGCTTTTGATATCACATTACATTGGAATTTTATTGAATCCAAGACCATAGTCGGTAAGCTGTGATTCTCATCCAAAGGACTTGAGCATAACAGCCAGACAAGGCTATATATTCAGCTTCTGTACTTGATATCGCAGCACTTTTCTGCCTTTTTGATGACCAGCTAACAAGTCTGTCTCCCAATAATTGCATACTTCCATATGTACTTCACTAGTATCTGGCACGTGTTACGTGGATCAACGGCGCATCAGCTGTAGTAGAGAATAGAAGAAATCCTTATGGATACAAGAGTCCCCCTATTTACGTGTTGGTTTACTCGACTGTATTTAAAGATTCTTTTTACAATGGTATGTGCTTTTTGGTAGGCTTTGGCCTGATACCGGCACACATGCTTACAATAATTGTTAGGGGTTTGGTTTACTGGCTATAAGATAATGAGGGTGCCAACATTACGATAGTGTGTAGGGTTCAATGGCTTTCCTTTGTGGATCTTCATCCCTGTTTGATTTTTCACCTGGAGTATCCCGGTGGTCGCTAGTTCCATACCATATTTTTTCAATTGTGATTCTGAGCAATTTAGATGGTTAAAAGATATGCTCTAGGACTTTGTGAAAGCTGTAGTCCTAGGAAAAATGATATTTTGCCCCCATCATCGACCATCTTAACTTTGAACAATTATTTTTGACAATTGTGTCACATATTTAGGTGATAGGTAGACGCAAAGATTATATCATCAACATAGATTTGTACCAGGAGAATATCTTTGCCTTGTCTTCTGATGAACAATGTGGGATCCACGGTTCCTTTAGAGAATTCCTAAGAGAGTAGAAACTTTGACAATAGATCGTACCACACGCGAGGAGCTTGTTTCAACCCATAGAGAGCCTTCTTAAGCTTATACACATGATTCGGATTGTCTTGATCCACAAACCCGTTTGGTTGGCTGACATAAACTTCTTCACGCAGAATGTCGTTCAAGAATGACGTCTTAACATCCATTTGGTAGACGATCATATTCATGTGAGCAGCAAATGCGAGGAAAATTCGAATAGCATCAAGTCTGGCCACTGTAGCAAAGGATTCCTTAAAATCAATTCTCTCTTCTTGACGGTAACCACGAGCAACCAAGCGCGCCTTGTTCTTTAGAATTCCTCTCATTTCATCAAGTTTCACCTTATAAATCCATTTTAATGTAATAATCATCACTTTATCTACACGTGGAACGAGTTTCCAGACTTCAAGACGATCGAATTCATGTAACTCCTCTTGCATTGCTTCAATCCAACATGCTTGAGTTAATGCATCTTTATAGTTCTTTGGTTCAATTGATGTGAGAAAGGCATGTAGTAACAAAATTAAGGCTTGTTCTGGAGTTGGAGTCTTTGGAAACAGGTTTTACGAGTTCACCGTGGATGTTTGACTAAATGATGTGTCATTGGTCCATTTGGTAACGTGTTCTGAGTTTGGAGCAACAGTTTGCACAACAGTAGGAATAACATCTAAAGAAGATGCTTTAGAATTGTTTTCTAGAATTGTAATACCAAAGAACGGATCGTTATTCATGTGTGCAACATCTAAATCATGATTGTCTTTTTCAACATCATTAGGAAGGATAGGAGATTGAGTTTCGGGTATTGTTTGAGAGTTACTAGGTGAGGGTGCATCTTTGTCAACTGTTTTTGAGGAAGGTGAACCGATTGATACAGCGGGAACTAGAGAAACTACTTCATTAATTGGAGTAATGACTTCAGGGGCTGGGTGATCAACACTTGGTGGAGAGGTGATTAATTCATCAAATAGCGGTTGAAACAAAAGATCCCAATCACTTCTTGAAGGTGGTACAAACGGTGTTGAGAGAGGAGGGTTTGGTACGAGTCCTGAACTGATTGTTGCAGGAGTCATTTCATGAAGCGGGGGTTCTGAACTTCTGTGTTCAGAAGCCATCGCAGTCAGCTCATCAAAATCTACATGAATTGTCTCAATGATTCGTTTGGTACGTAGGTTGTAAATTCGAAATACTTTCTTTGTGGGTGCATAGCCAATGAAAATACCAATATCAGATTTCGGTTATAACTTACCCAATGTTTCACTATCATTTATCAGAGAAAGCAGAGTGCACCAAAACATGGGAAATGATAGTAGGAGGTTTGTCATGTAAAATTCCATATGGTTGTTTTGCCGTGTCGAAGGCGTATATGGGAATGATTTCTGGGTATAATGCTTAGGTAGCAAACTGCTTCTGCCATAAGATAATAGAGCTTTTGCGTAAATCAACATTGACGTGGGGCAGCTTCAATTAATGTTATGAATACGTCTTTCAACGACATATTTTGTTGTAGAGAGCGAAGAACAGATTGTTTCATGAGAGATGCCAAACTTATCATAAATATTCAAGTAAAGTTTGGTTACAAATTCAGTTCTAATTATCTGTTTATGATTGTCAGACGGGTACTTTAAGCCGCACTTGGATCATCTTGAGAAACTTAATTATCAAATATGGAGCTTCATCTTTTGACCTTAAGCATTTAACCCATGTAAATCGAGAGTAATCATCGACAATGACAAGGGTGTACTTCTTTCCATTAACACTTGCGACATGCATTGGTCCACAAAGGTCCATGTGCAAAAGATAGAGTTTTTCTTGGTTGGTGTCTTCAGATTTAGGTTTATGTTGGGGATTTCTTGGCCTTTTTCATTGGCCACCTGAGAACACAGATGGACCTTTTTCAAATTTTTTGTTAGGGAGAC
Organism: Tanacetum coccineum; assembly: GCA_026074375.1. Taxonomy (NCBI): domain Eukaryota; kingdom Viridiplantae; phylum Streptophyta; class Magnoliopsida; order Asterales; family Asteraceae; genus Tanacetum; species Tanacetum coccineum. Next base: position 18,638 of record BQNB010007750.1, on the reverse strand, counting down.
CTCGATCAAGACCGTGTCTGGATAGGTTGGATTGAATTGCTCCAAAAGTTCAGACATTTGTGACAGACGTTTGGATTCAATATCAGGACGTAGTCTTTTTTGCGCCTTTGACAGAGACATATAGGAGGAGGACGACCTATTTTTAAAGAGACAGAGTAGACGGTTTATTTCTTCGAGATCCAGTCAATAGATCTACACCTTCTAAATTACGAATATGCAAGGCATGTGTGTTAACGAAAAGCAACTTCAAGGTTCGAATCACAAAATTGCCCAACGAAGAATAAGTTATGTACAAGTCCTTCCACGTAGTAAACCCTTGATATAGTAACATTTCCAATTTGATAATCACCATATCTTAATATCTTTACCATGTGATCATTTCCGAATTTGACTGTACCCAAAAAAATTTATTGCCGAAAATTGGAGAGCTCTGAGAGCGATCTCGGTCATTTGCTTGGAGCTGCCGGTGTCCAAATACCAGATTACAATTTGGACGACTTGCATTCATCAAGAGAGGAAGATGGAAGATCAGAAATTATGGATCCCCAAGATTGATTAGGTTCCTTATTGTTAGCAGATACAGATTAAAGAACCTTAGATTTGCTAACAGGAACATTAGTTTTAGATTTCCTACGTTTCTGTGAGTAAACCAATGTTATGACAGGTTTAGATGCTATTATCTAGAGCAGTTGGTTTCCTAATGGGCACTTTAGTATTTGTGGTAATCCTAGTTAAAAGGCACGCATTTCCTACTATAGTAAAGGTCCGACCAGTAGGTCTCCAGATGTATCCAATATTAGTAAACACCTTTCCTGTTGGTTTTTAAATTTTCTTCTTTACTTCTTAACAGATTTGATTTTACCGAGCATTCACCATTATTGATAAATTATGAACTCAAATCATGATTATCAGAAAGCATGCAACCATTACACTTAACACATTTAAGTTCAGAATTCGTATTAAGCTTAGAATGTTGTACATTAGCAGTTCCTTTAGGTGCAACAACACAGTCTTTATTTTTCAAACTAGATTTAACTTTCCTAGGGTGGGCTTTTACTTTATTCTTCTGAGTACTACTTGGTGTTTATTGAATCTTATCTTTCTTTGTATTTGCCTGGGAAGCTCATTTGTTATGTGATCGCATAGCATAGTAGCGGGTTTTATCCTATAGAAGACAATATAGGTTTGTTAGAAACTAAGTTCGATGAAGAAGCTATTTTTGTGTTTGTGTTTCTTAAGGATGTGACGGGCTCAGTGAATCTAACTCTTTTGTCCTTGTTCTTTGGGGTCATAGCCACTAATTTTTCACCAGAATTGTTGATACTAGGTCAGGTTTTACTGATGTTTGTAAGCAAATCCTGAATTCGTTTAGTATACCTACAGGCAGATTCTAAGCGATGATCTAGTAGATAATTAGCTTTAACATGTTCTACTAGATTCGTAAGAACTGCAGCTTCTTCCTGAGTGTGCTTAATATAGGCAGAGTGAGATGTCCTATTATTCAACAATTTTGGGGTTATTGGTTCCACATCATTCTTAAGCATCTCTGGATCAATAGTGTGTTTCGTAACAGCATTATCAACTAGAGCTTTTCCTTTAACTTTCCTTAATTCATCCTTGAGGGCTGTAATTTCCAAAACTTTTTCCTAAAGATGAGCATTTAAATCAGAGATTTCCACAGACTTTAGATTAACTTGATTAATTAATCCATCACTTTGTTCTTTGGATCGAATACGTGCTGGTTTAATCGAGTCATAAAGTTGCTTATAGGTCTATTTCAAATGCTTATTCTCAGCAATAAGCTTTGACACCCTATGATCCAATTCAATATTTATTGTTTCAATCTCTTCTAAGTCCTTTTTAATCTTATCCTCATTCATTTTTCCACTTAGAGATTTAATTCTCTCTTTCAACTTCTTTATGACCGTGTCTTTTTCTTAGGACTGAGCTTTCAATTTATTTAATTCAAACAATTGATCAAAACTTGGAGCACTTTGATTTGAAACTGAATTGTCGCTTTGAAAAATTTCCTGATTAAGTTGAGTATCAACTTCTAAAGAGATGCAATGTTTTTCAAGAGTGGTAAAACTTTTGAACAGTTTATCGTAAATCTCTTTTTCAACAAAATCCTCTTTGTTGAGAAGCTCAGTCTTAAGTTTTAGACACTTTTCACATTCATGCACATTCACAAAAGCATTATCCACAGAAGAATTCATAATTATGTTCACAATATCTTTGTTAATGATTTGTTCCAAGAGTCGTTCATTTTCGTTCAAAACTTGATTCATTTTAACTTCAAATATTTTTGACTCTAAACGATGTTGTTCCACAGCCTGTTCCATTTGATGAAAGACATTTTGGACTTCAGAAAGTTCATCAATCAAATATTGATCGAATGTGTTAAACAAGTCCTTCAGAGCTTTTACAAATGGAATTATTTCATCCCCAAAACAAGCTTTTGTATGTTCAAACCCCCACGAGCCCTCAGTGATGGCTGTGGCCGTGAATCTTTCTTTGACAACCACGTCAAAACCAGCAAGATGGTGTTTAAGTTTCTTCAAACAATGTATTAACCATGCTGACTTTAGGAAGTTCTTTTGGGAACTCAAATTTGGGAGGTCTTCTACTAGAAAAGTAGGATCTGGAGAATTACAGAATTCTAAGACCAAAAGGATTGTTCAGGATAATTCAGTTTTGTGGAACAAATCATGTTTTCAAAATTTAGAAAGTTAGTTAAGACAGCATATGATTTGGTATTGTAGTATCGACTTTCTTTTCTAACATCATAGGATCCTTTTGTTTTAAAATCATTTTTGAATGACTCTCTTCAGCAAGCATTAGGGTCTCTTCGGAGTCAGGAATCACAATAGCACTCGTATTCTTAATGACATTACCATCATAAAGCTTTGGTTCCAACTGCTGAGCTTTCTTCAGATAGAAGGATTTGAAAAATAGCGCTTTGTTTAGTGGTATGATCATAGAAAAACTAAGGTTTCGTTAATATGTGAACAGTTTGTGCAGATTGATCTCTTTTAAAAATAATATTATCTATCTGTTTGATCATCTTTTCTAAAGCAATCTCTCTATCGATGTTCCTAGATTCTTCTTTCTTAATGTCATTTTTGAGAAGAGAAACTGTTTGCATTAAAGATTCCTTTTCTTTTAAATATTCAAAAAGATTTTGTTTAAGATGATCAATCTCTACAAACTGTGCACTTGAATCTGAAACGTTATCATTACTCTTTAAATCAACATTTTGTCCTTCTTTCAAAACTTCTACTTGTTCCTTAAATCTTTCAAGCTCAGTAGTTAAAGTATCATTGATACTTTTATTGTCTAGATTTATCTTGGTACAGTTAACTACTTGGGTTTTCAGTTGTTCAATCATAGATAGTATCAGTGCATCTTGTTTGGTAAGTATACATGAGTATTTATAGGCAATTGAGCTAGTTAACTCTTCTAGTCACATAGTAAACCAAACCGTGCCCTTAACTAGTGGTTTTTGAGGTTTCTAGTTAGTTTCCCATTTTATTAAGCTAAACCACTTAAGTACAAGTTTTAATTAGGCTAGTGATGTACAAGATTTGCTTGATTCTTGAAATCTTAAGGATTTGTGTGTGTGTCTTGTGTTTAGTCATGGCCTAAGGGGCAAAAGAGAAACAATTTGGTTATTATCCAATGTGTAATAGCCATTAGGAGACCATCAGGACATGCATTAAATGAAACATGGATGTACTAGTACTTGTAGGGTCATTAGGGGATTTCTTGGTATATATATGAATGTGACGTGTAGAATCAAGGAGAGACAAGGCTTGAGATCTTATTAAGGTTATAATAGTATAAGTTTTTAATTACCTTAAGATGTACATGTACTTAGGAGAATAAAACAAAGATCTTGTTAGTTGTTTTTGTCCTATATCCGGATTTGATTAAATTTTTGTGTTAAGGTTTTAAAAGTGGGTATTGGTTTGAGTCTAGGTAAGTCTATGTATTTCCGGGGTATGTCCAAATGCATTTTATTGCGAAACGTAGCCCTTTTACGTGACCAATAAAAATAGAATACGCAAAGTACATAATTATCTTCTTAATAATTATTTATTACTTGGTTGATGCAAACCTTAATTTATTTGATGACCGTTTACATTTATTGATTATTTCTAGTCTACGCGATTTAGCTTAAAAGTAAAATTAAAAGTAAACGCGTATCGGACTAAAATAAATAGTGACGGACAATAAATGTCGTACACTGACATGAAAATAAGAAATGCTACAGTGTGCTCACTTATTTGATCCAACGGCTTAAACAAAGGATCCAATGATTGGCATTAAAGGAAGGGACAAGATCAAAGCTTGGAGGAGCATGTTGAGAGACCTAGAAGCTTCTCTCTTAGCTATAAATACAAGACCCTCTTGCACATAGCGGAGGAGGAGGAGATAGATTTTTATATTTTAGATTATTAATTTAGCTTATGTAATTTTTCTTTAAAACTGTTTTTAGCTTATTGTTTACTAAATGTAATTTCCCTTTTCACTATTGTAATCAACTCTTTTATTAATAGAAGTCAAGTTTTCTTATTATGCACTTTACTTTTCTCAAGCTTACTTTTATACAAAATTTTGTTAAATAAAATGTTACTGTTTCATAAGCTTATTAAAAGCTCATCTCAAGCTCATCTAAGTCTCTAAGCTTAGATTAATCTCAACTTAATCATTAACTTTACTTAAATCTAAAATCAGTTTAATACCCTAGGCTATGGATGGATTTGGTTGCTTTGTTTGATAAGCTTACCCTGGAAGAGCTTATTGGACTTTACTAGCTTATCCTTGTGATAAGCTAGAGCTTGTTGATAGCTCATTTGAGCTTAATCTTAGCCTTGTTTAGAGCAAAGGCTCCTGTAAGTTTCTTCTTTACATTTAAGCTTAAATTTACACTATTAGCTTTTTATAGTTAATTTGTACTTAATGTGTTTAATTTTTAGTTTAAAATCTTTAGTTTTCATGTTTCTGTCTTAAAATCAGAGAAAAACCAAAAATATAGCATAGTTGTTAGCTTATTCATTCTGGCTTATTTGTTTGCTTGATAATACTTAATAGGGTTGCTAAAAGCTGTCTAATATCTGGTATTTGAGTTGTGTTATTTAAAACTTATTTTGATAAGCTAAAAATGGATTTGATGAATTTAAAGGAGTGTTTGGGTCAAGTAGTACTAACTCATGTTAGTACTGCTTGAGGCCAATTGGTCCTTTAATTTCAATTTGAATCTCATATTTGAGTTTATCAGTATAGGATTTAGGGGCTTTGTTAGCTTAATTCAGTTTTAATCAAAGTTAGTTAGTTGTTGTTAAGCATCTGTTAGAATATAGTAAGTAGAATAATCATTTTAAGCTTATTTGGTTTCTAGTTGTTATTACTGCTTCATTTGCCCCTTATAAAGTGTTTTCTAGTAAAATTGGTAGCCTGCAATAGTTGGATTTAGATGTTGATTCACTTTGATGGTCAATTGCATCAGCATCTTTAATAGATAAATAGCCACTTTCTAGCTTAATTTTCAGATAGTATAAGTATTAAGTAGGTTTTGATTTTTAGCACACTAGTATTTTGTAGAACATTAATCATCTGTTTTAACTTGTTTCTTAAGAATCAGCTTATTTGTCTATATGTTTTAAGCCTTTAAAATAGCACTTCTTCATTTACATTAAATGTTAAAAAACCCAAAAATATAGTTTTCTGCCTGCACAACTTTTTCATTAAGCTTTTTCTTTGCTGATTTGATTTTCAAAATGCTTTTTGAAAGCAGTTTTGAGTAGTCTTTTAGATTATCTTTCTAGTGATATAGCTTATAAGTTCATAAGGTTCATTTAGTTTAGATAAAAATAAGCCCAAAGTTAGCTATCTGTCTATTTAGTTTTCAGTTTTTCTTTAAGTGCTTATTTTAGATTTCTAGCTTATAGTCCTTAGTTTTTGCTTAATTTCTGTTCAAATTAGCTTATCAGATTATTATTTAGTTGTCTTTAGCTTATTAGGGTCATAGTTAGCTTATTTTGTCTTTTCTTAAAAAACAAGAACATAGTTAATCAGTAGCAAGTAGCTTTTTCAGATAACTTTTTAACTGCTTATTTGATTTTCAAAATGTCTTTAGTTTGCTGTTTCTAGTAGTTTTTTGGCCAATGTTTAAGTAGGTATAGGGCTTTTAGGAATAAGGATCCAATAGCTTATCTTAAAAAGGCCTGTTGGTTTTTAGTTTTTTCACTAAAAGCTTATTTGTAATCCTTTGCTTATGGCTTGCTTATTTTTGTTTGTTTTTGCTTATTAGGTTTAGTATTAAGCTAGTCTTAGCTTATTTGCTCTTGTGCTTTGCTTATTAGTTCAGAAATTACCCAAACAGTTAGCATTCTAAGTCTTTAAGAGTAAAAAGCTTTTCTGTCTAATTTAGCTTATTTCTGTGCTTATTTTAGGTTTATAAAAATAGTTGTTTTGCAAAAGTAGCTTATTTTTAAGTGTTTTCAAAAGTTGTAAAAAAATGGCAAAAATTAAAACACTTGGGATAGTGGGAAACCCCGGGTGAGCAAGACTCGAACCCGGGACCTCTACCACCCTCACCAAGCGTTTTAACCCCCACACACTCAACCATTGTGCTACAATAGCTCATCCGGTATATCTTTGCACAATCTATTATTTATATACGTTTTAGGCTTTTAGTATAATAAGTTGTTTTAGCTTATTTCACAGCTTATTCGATAAGCTGTGTTTCCAAGCTTATTTTTCCTAGATTCCTCATTGTTCAAGCTATTTTTCGTAATTTTTTCAGGATTTTTATAAATAGTTTAGTATTTTTAAACATTTAATTTTGTTAAAATCATTTTTAATTCATAAAAAATTATAAAAAAGTCAAAAAAATATAATTCTTTTTTAGAAAATTTTCTTTTAACATTTAGGACTTAGGAAAAATAGATTTGCTTTCGTAGGGTTTAAATTGCAAAATTTCATTTTTTTAAAGAACGGGATTGATTTCCGTTCACGTTTTTAGAGTTTTTAAGCCCTAAACACTTTCGTTTTTAGTCTAGTTTTCTTTGTTTTAGCTTTTTAGTCAATTAAGTCTTTCAAAAACCAAAAAGATCATTTTAGGCTTAATTTTGATAATTTAGGGTTTTTAGGTCCCGTTTAGGATTCCCAATTTGCGTTTTTAGTTAAAATTTACTTTCCCGTATTGATTTCTTATAGTTAGGTTTAATTGTTCCTTTATTTGCTCACTTTTAGGATTTTAGAAAATAAATCATCTTCGAATCAATTCAAATCATTGTCCAAATAACAAACGTGGTCTCAATTTCATAAATCTTTGGGAAAACGACCCGGTAATCACTTACCGGTTAAACGTGTAGTATTTTTGTAAGATTTTTCCTACTACCTTTGTCCTCAAGGGTAGTTTTGGAATTTTCTATACTTTGGATATTATTACGTATATAATTGATTTAGATCAGAGACTATCAAACAAATATGGGGGTATTGACTTAACTTTTCTTTCCCATTCTTCCGCAAAATAAATACTACCATGAATCCCAATCGTCTCAAAACTATATTTACAAGGATAAGAAATTAGCAACCGTGTACTCAAATAATTAACTTGGGTTAAGCAATAATGTACTAAAAACGAGTACATACATGGTAGGCTAAGGCGATTTGGGTGTAACAATTGGTTTAAGGGTAAACAATGCTCTTCATTAACAATCTGACATCCACCGGAAAATTACAAGAACCGTAAAAAAGGAAAGGCTTGGAGGGTTGTACTATACTAAAAATGAGTGCATGGTAAGGGTGTGGGTGATGACATCAAATAACGTCTATTTTATATCATCATTTATCCTATGTAATTAACCTATTTTGTATAATTATTGCAAAGAATTGTTGCTTTCGTTCATATTTGAAAATTGCAGTAATTATGGAGTACTTGGTGAAGATTGACTAAAAGCACACATTATGGAGCTTAAACGAAGATATTTTGAAGATTATTGTTCTGACAACCAATACGCCGTATCCATCAAGGAAGATACGGCGTATCTGTGCCTGCACTCACCAAAGACCACAAAGGAAACAAGAGCAATACACCGTATCCAGGAAAGGCAATACGTCATATTCAAGCTATAGGGGAATGAAATATTCTAGAAGATATCAAATGTGGTCCCTACTCTAAGAAACCCCTAATGCGCCGTATCCAAGACATTGGATACTCCGTATCGATACCGACTTTAGACCTTATAAATAGAAAACTCAAAAACGAGTTTTATGGGTGCTAAATCATATTCTCGATACCTAAACCATAAAAGTCGATTTTCAGAGGAGAAAAAGAGCAGAAGAGGTCGAGCAACGCGATTAATTCCATAGGAGACAACGTGTAATTTCTTATACTTTCGTAATCGTTCAATTTTTGGTATCATTCGTTAACTCGGTTAGTTTACCTTGGCTAAATCATTACTCTTGTATTAACTATGACGTTTGAAGGCTAATACCTTCTGGTATTAGCCATTGTTATGAAAATCTTAATGTTTGGTTTGTTTATCTTGATTTCTTAATTTATCATTGAATTGCTTGTTTATGTTTATCATCGTACTTGTTTACGTGCTTTTGTATGCGACCTGTCATTGAACTGGATCTAGTGATACGGACCAAGTAATCTAGATACCGGGATAACTCTCCATATAGTGATTTATACTTCTAGACCAATAGGATCACAATTAATGACCTATCTTTACCCTTTGATTGTGAGCTTAGTTGGGCCATAAGGTGACCTTGGTATCAATAAGTACGTTCTAATCAATTGGTATAGACTTGGTTAGTGGACTACTAGTGTATGAATTGCCATTAAGCAGTAAGTGAGTAAAGTCTCTATGAGCTAGGGTTTAACAAAATCATCATTTCCTTAATCCCTAAGATAGATTATAATCAGCAAATAAGAATGCTTTATTTGGATGCATATAATTGTGATAGAATTCTACATGTCTAGGTCTTAAGAAGAAGTAACGCCTAAGTCTTAAGAATGATATGCCGCTTCGAGATAAGTAATCATTGCACTAATAAACAAACCAACATTCTTCTTGGATTAATAATGGTTAATACAGTTTTCTTATATTTGGCTAGACCACTCTTTTATCTTCTGTTAATTTGCTTGCATGTGTTTTTGTATCTTGATTTGGTTTTAGCCACCACCAAACCCGTGCCAGTCTCTCAGACTGAAACCCCCCTTATCCATTAGATTTAGGATTAACATAGGTTTAGCATAGGTTTAGCATAGATTAGACTAACTTAGATTAGAAAAACCAAAGTATTAATAAATTGAAAGTGTTCCTCGCTCCAAGTGTTCGACACCCTACTTACCACAAAACTCCCACCGATCGGGTACACTGCCTGTTAAAGTGTTGTTTTTTGTTAAGTTGGCAAAATATAAATTTCAAACTTGAATCATAATTTAACACCACACAATGATACATCATGTTTTTGGCGCCGTTGCTGGGGAGTGAGAATTAATCTTGATTTTTATTTGATATTTTGGTTTTTAGATTAGATTAGATCTAACCATTAGGATTAGTATAATTTAGATTAGTGTATAATTTTGTATTTGCTTGTATATTTGTGGGTTTAATTATTTGCGTGTTATTTAATTGTTTTTCATAATACACTATTCTGCTCGATAAACAGATACGGCGTATCTACTTCCATTAGATACGGCGTATCCAACTTTCTATCCAATACAACGAATTCATTCAATAAGATTAATACGGCGTATTCGGTTCCATTGTATACGGCGTATTGACTGTTTGATACAGTAACAGATCTGGTTTTTTGCATTTAATTTCCGTATATCTTTGTTTTCTCCTACTGATTGTTTATCCCTTGTTTCAGGTAGTGCGTGACAAGAAGTTCAACTAAGGAAGTATTTACACCTTTTAAGGATTCAGAATGAGAATTTCAATCATATAGGAAGCACTTCAAGACACTAAGTCTTGATGAATCAACATCTCCTGATTTCGATCTATTTTCTTACCAAGAAGAATACTCGGAGGAAGAGGTTGCGGAAACAATGGCAGAAACTATGGAACAATACATGAGCCAAACTCAAGCTGACTATGGATCAAGAATTGCTAGGCCTAAGATCGAGGACAAGGATAGTTTTGAATTGAAAGGCCAATTTCTCAAGGAACTACGTGATAACACCTTTAGCGGTTCCGATCATGAAGATGCGAACGAACATATTGAGAAAGTTCTTGAGATTATCGATTTATTCCACATCCCTAATATAACTATAGACCAAGTGATGCTTAGAGCCTTTCCTATGTCCTTAACTGGAGCCGCAAGTCGTTGGCTAAGAAACAAACCACCTGGTTCGATTACAACTTGGGAAGATCTGAAGACAAAGTTTCTAAGCAAAGAAAATGGAGGAGATCAGTAACTTTCAGCAAGAGCCAGAGTAAAACCTCTGTAACAACCAACATTTTTGAGTCATTTTACGTCAATAAATATTCAACTATTTATTTTAAACTTTACGCGTTTACTTTTAATTTCAACCATTTAGTTAAATCGCGTAAACTAAAAACCAACATTCAACATAAATGGGCACCAAACAAATAAAAGTTTACATCAAGCGAGTATTATATTATTTTTACGAAATAAATAATCAACTTTTTATATTTTATTTTTATTGGTTACGTAAAACGTTTACGTTTCGCGATAAAATACATTTAGGTATGCACGGAACCACCAAAACTTTTATACGCTTCAACAAATACCCATTATTATACCCAATACCCAAAGTTTTATAAAACTTCACCCATGTTATTCACTTAGGCCGAATAATACATAAAAGAAACAAGCTAGAACTTACACTTTATAAGTATTCACTTTATACTTAACCTATACAACTTTAATACTTCAAGTTATACAAGATATTTATCAATAAAAGATCAAAGACTTCCTAGCTCTTATCCCTCCCCAATTTTTGGTGCAAAAGTGATCCCAAGGGGACAATAAGGACACAAATGACCAACTTGAACTTGTACATCAAGACCTCATTAAACCTAAGAGTACATGACTAGTTAACTTGACTAAATATCATCCATGTTTTCCTCATCTTGTCTAGAGCTCCCTAATAGTGTATAATGCATCTAGTCTTGATTTTAATCAAGTCCTTGGTGTATATAAGAGAGCTAACTAGTAAGAAAAACATACAACACACAATTCCTTAGTGAAAAACTCACAAAATTTCTCTTGTATCCTCTCCCTAGGCCACGGCTTGAAGCAAACAACCTAAACAATCCATACAAAATTTATTTAGCAAGCATACAAGTGTTCTAACAACATATCTAAGATATCTTAAGGTGTCTTGAAGGACTGCTTTAGCATTTACAAGGGTTAATCAAGAAAGGTTTAAGATTAGGGTTTCATTGGAATTAGGGTTTACTAAGTATTGGAAGCTTGGGTTTTCTTGCTAAACTAGGGTTTAGATCTTGTTACTCCTCATCATACTTCATATTAAGGTCATATAAAAACCCTACACTCTTTACATTTATGATTTTATGTGTATATAGGATTAGGACGAATTAGCTCACACTAAGTTGACAGTTGAATTAGCAGACAGGACAGTGAAATATCCAAAAGGAATTGCTGAAAACGTGCTAGTAGGTATTGGTAAATTTGTTTTCCCCGTAGACTTTATAATTCTTGATATGCCCGAGGATATCAAAGTGCCCTTGATCCTCGGAAGACCATTTTTGTCTACCGCCCGTGCTAAGATTGATGTTTTCAAAAGAAAGATTACTTTAAGAGTTGGGGAAGAGAAAATAATTTTCAAAAGTGTTAAACCTGCTAGTAGTTTAATTAAGAGGGTCTACATGCTAAGCTTAAGAGAAAGAATAGAACTTGATTTAGAAGCTAGGCTAATGGGAGAGACTTTGGTGTTGAATAGATCATTAGACCCTTTCTTTGAGGATTACATAGAACTAAACGATCTTAATGTACCATTAGAGCTTAGAAGAGATCAAGTTGATGATTTAATGCCCACCATTGAGGAAGGTGAGGTAATTGAGGAATTTAGAGCTGGGAATGATGCTACTATGGTTAGCAAAGTTTTTGGATACCCTAGTGATTGCGACTACGATAAGAAGATCCGTATTGATTGTTCCTACAACTTGAAGTTCTCTTGAATGATAGGTTTTGAGTTTTACACGCTAATTTTTTCCCTATCTTGTACGTAAATGTAATGTCCAAAAAGTTTCATAATTCTGTAATGAAGGGCAAAATGGAATACAAGGGAAATAATGTAGTTGGAGCCTTAATGAACATACCTATCTTTGTTGGAACTTTCTCTATCTTAACAGGTTTTGCAGTTTTAGAAAATATGGATGCTTATCGTGATGAAGGAATGGGCGATGTTATTTTTGGCAAACCATTTTTAAGAGAAGTTGGGATTAATGCAAAATGGTTTGAAGGAATGATTACCATTCACGCTGGTAATGAAGAAGTTACTTACCAAATGGTGCGGTCACATCCGGGGTTTAAAAACTATACTAATGAACAATGCAACAAGATCCCACCATTACTGAAGGTAAGTGAAGAGGATAAAATGAATGAAATCTCGAACTCGTACCAAACGCTTAAGGGATTCTACAAAGGAGTCTTGAACTTAGGGCCTGAATATGTCCGAGATGCGAAGATGGAAGAATGGCTCACACGCGAGCACATTAGCGTGCATGAGATGGAATGAGAAGAAGGAAGGAAAAAGTCTAACTTAAAGATTTCGCTGTAAACAAAAGTGCTTCCCGAGAGACTACCCGGATTGCTATTTATTTTTATCGAGTTTGTCCTCCCAGACATCAATACGGCGTATATGCTCCATACCATACGGCGTATTGGATGTCTGGACATTATTAGTCCTTTATTCTTATGCACTTTAAAAACATTATTGCCAGTTATGTCAATACGGCGTATTCATGCACATGATACGGCGTATTTAACTCGTATTTAGTATTTAGTTTAGTTTAAATTAATCGTAAATACCAAGATAGGAATGCATGTTTTTCCTATAATTTGCACAGGACCTCGCAGAAAGAAAAGAAATCAACAATGTTGGTGGAGAATCTATGATGTGGAAATTTTGGAGTGTTGGATTCTTGAAACTTCAAGACGGCTGTTCAACACACATCCTTGCTCATAAACTCAACATGGAGAATCTACCAAGCAAAATATCAGGGGAGTTTCTCATTCTAATTCTTTTTAATTCTTGTTTTTAATGTTTTATCTATACAACGAGGACGCTGTATAATTCAAGTGGGAGATGGGAATTAGAATGATACTTGTCCTATTTTTCACACTAAAATGCTTAAATTGTGCTCAAATTTAAAAAAAATTCAAGCATACTTTTGTGAAATTACTTGATACATAACCTACACACAATAACCCTTGTTAGATATTATGAGGATTTAACCTTATCCATTTCCAAATGTTTACCTAAAATCCATAAAAATATGAGTGTGCCAGTGATGTTGTAGACTTTAGAACTTGGCTTGGTATATCTATTCGAGACCATAATAATGAGTACTATGGATTTAGATGGAGTAACTTGTTTAAATTGGTAAATTTTTAGGATTACGCCCAAAAAGCCTATACATGTTGTTTTATTAACTAACTACACTGGCTAGTTAACTCTCGTATAAACCCTTTGTTTACTCTCATCTTAAGAGTAAGATACCACTAGAACAAACCGTAGAGCCAATCCTTTAGGAATTACACCAACTATCTGTCTTGTTACACCTTTACACCTTAGCCTACCCTGTTAGATTATGTCCATTTATCAGTTGCTAGTTGCTTAAAGTGTAAAGTATGTATTTCCCGAGTCTTGTGTCTATTTTCTATCTTTGGTACGGTTGGGAAGAAATTTGCACATTGCAAATGGGAATGTATAAAGTAGTCAAAACTCATGTATTTTTACTACCAACGTAATTATTCATACGTCCGAAGAACGAAGAATTACCAAAGGAATTATCCGGAGTTATTATGATCGTGAAGATGGTGAGATTACACCGAGTTTTGTAGTATAGTATAGTGTTGAAAAAATCGAAAAAAATGAGAAAAAAATCGCAACAAAAAAAGAGGAGGAAAATTTAGAGATAATCGCAAGAGCTTAGACTGAAGGAATTATATGAAGGATCGATTATTCGCTGATACATCTTAAAAATCAACGATGTAGAGTATTGTATAAAGTGGTAGATATCGTCACTTGTCATGTAAAAGTTTGTAAAGTATGGGATGATTAGGAAGTTGACCGTTACAGGAGCTCCAATTTAGGTTGTTGTTTTTTATCAATGATCAAGACGTTTGTAAATAGTTGTGTCTTTATCATGGTAACGGTCGGGAAAAAGTGTCTAGCAACTTATATCTTGGACCTAGTTATTTGTTTCGTAACTTTTGTTTAAGAACAACTTGATTCCCTTTCCTAATCATTGACCATGGGTTTTATGCGAATAAGGATGTGATCGAGCATGCATGTCTATTCTGTCGTTACGGCCATGTATCCATGTCTCAGCTGCCTTGTTGGTTTATTACTATTGGTGAAAGTTAGAATATCCATACCCCATATTACTCTACTAGTCCTACTCTTTAGCTTATTCGAGGTGGGAGTGAGCAGTCACATGTGTCTATCCTATCGTTACGGGTGTGTATGTGTGGTCTTTATCGCCCTCCTAGAATATTGGTATCGATAAAGGTTAGTTAGAGTAATCAACCCTAAGCCTTATAATAAAAACCCATATTTACCTTTATAAACTTGTTACTCCTTAGCTCTAGTGGTGGAGATGTGTATCCTTGTCAAGCCAATGATATAATACTCATCACGACCGAGCAATTGAGCGAACTAGTTACATGTTACCACATAGATTAGTTGAGTTATTTTAGTGTTTTCATCTTCCTATTTTGTGAGGTGTTTGGTTGTGTGCTTGTAATAGATCAAATAAATGCTTAAACGGAAAAATCCCTAGAGATATATTTTTATAAACTTCTAAAGGCTACTTGAGGAAAAGTAGGATTCAAGTGAGGGGATTGATATCATCAAATAACATCACATTTTACCATCATTTATCCCATACATTTTACCTACTTTTATATAATTACTGCAAGATATTAGTACTTAATTGCTTAAAGTTTATGATTGTAGTAATTATGGAGTAACTTGTGAAGACGAAACTAAAAGGCGCAATTCTGGAGCCAAAACAAAGACATTTAAAGAAAACTGTTATCTGCTACTATACGCCATATCCAGCAAAGAAGAAGATACGGCGTATCAGTGCCAGCTCATCACAAGAATACGCGTAATGATCAATTCCTGATTCGGCGTATCACTCTTCACCTATACGTCGTATGCACAGCTGGTCATCAGTCAAAGATACGAAGTTAATGTGATTGATGGCAATTAATCTTTATTGATTTGATCTTATCGCGAACTCCAAGGAAATTAACCCTATACGCCGTATTTACCTCTCTCTATATGGCGTATCCAGACTATTTTCAGCTACTATAAATACTGTTGATACAAAAGTTGGACGATCCTTGATTAGGTCCGAATTAGGTGTAATACGGATCTGTTAGGCTCCGGTTC